>VOMN01011892.1:0-19895 GCA_014899125.1 Orchestia grillus
TGCTCGCCAGACCAGCCGTCACTGGCCTCACCAGTTGCGGTAAAGTAGCTCTGCACTGAAGAAACTTTTGCCAAGCAACAAGGAGCTGAAGGAGGCTCGGACGCTCGCCAGAAGTCGCTGAAAATTTCAGTCAGTGCAGTCTTCGGTGAAGACAAGTCCACAGCGAGCTTAAAAAGATATGTAATATTAAATAGAATGTATTGCGAAGTTTCATTATCTGTACAATAGGAGCATTTTAAAGTGCTACTCAATGATCAGCCTAAAAAAACGCCATAGAAAGTTGGATAATCTTCGATCCGAGGTGGGATGCTTATAAATTTTTTTGAATTTGACTGACGATACTTTCGTAAGCAAAATTCTCTCGCATGGATGTCCTGAACGAGCGTGAACTGCCGCAGTAACTCAAGTCTAATTCCGGACTTCAACTTGGACCCAACTTCATGTTGTTACTTTTTATGAAAACTAACATGATAAGAAGAAAAAAGAACATCAGGAGCACTTACAGTAAGAGTAATAATAACCCGATGGTCTACGGTAAAAACACTTTTGGTCACTTGACGTTTTGTGGTCGGTGCACTAGCATAGCAGCGTCACATTAGTAATAAACTGAAATCCCGCATAGCAGCCGACAAATACCACTCTAAATAAGGGGGACAATGGAAGATGTGTGCTCAGCGTTCCAAGAATAAGATCCTTGCTAGGAAACCCTAGACTCGGACTGTAAATTATTGTCTGGAATTCAGGTCAAGTTTTACACTAGCTTTATAGCATCGATTTTTGTACTCCTCATTATTTCTACTCTTGCTTCCCCTACTCTCGTTTGATAAGGCCCACGAAGCGCGCACACGTCAAAGACAGGTCCTCCTAATACTACAGGTCGCCATGCAGAAATTCACCTCGAAGTCTCTCCATCTTGTAGCGCACTTCTCATGTGCGTCACCAGATCAATTCTACGAAAATGGGATCATAAAATCCCAGCCTAACATTTGTAATTTTCAAAGCTGCTGGCAGTTTTAATTTCTTCTTCTCGGTAAGAATAAGAATTGGTACACACAATCAGTGCAAAATGCATTCGTTAAAACAAATATCTTCAAGGAAGCGGTTAGAATATGAATAATTTGCAATGCAGTGTTTATGAGTGTACTTTGCAGTTCCTCACCCATAAGAACACATCTCCGCTCACGAAAACCTCGCTGTTCGAAACATAATTGGTCAGGAAATTCGTTTCTATGTACGAATTATTTGACTAACAATTTAGGATTAAATGGCCTGATTCGGAAGAGAAAACGAATTTTTCTGACAATTTTTTTTTTTTGTAAAGAACTTTTCATGAGGGAGGGGTGTTCATAGGGCGCGGTCCCTCAATATACATTGTTGTCGTGTCGTCTGAGTGGGTTCTACGACCCTTTTAAATATCCCATCCTCTCTGCTCTGACTTGGAGACCGGGATTGTTTTCCTGCTTCGGTAGTCGGTAAAATCGCTCATTTACTTCCCTCGAGGAAATTCCATCGACGTTTTATTGAGTTTCTTTCAGGTATAACAGTTTCTTCACACGATCAGTCCATGTCTGAAGACAGTGCCAGAAGGCACCCTAACACGGGGCACCGAACGCTAATTTTGCTCTCTATTCTGGAGTCACGTCGAAAATCAAGGGATTGTCGGAAGTCAAAGGACTTCCTACCTGACTCCAGAATAGAGACCAAAGTTAATATTCGATGCCCATACTTGGGTGTCTGCCGACACTGTCTTTAGACATTGACTAATCGTGTGCAGAGCCGTTGAGCGAGTTCTCTCTTCACGTGAGTAACTGATTCAAGTCCCACTAGAACACGTCGCTCAGAACCTGTTCGACTTCAGTTTCCACGAAATTGCCTTTCTAACGGTGGTAAATTTCCAGATAAAAAGTTCCCTTTGGCTTGGATCAAAATTATCTTTAGTTTGGACTATAGATTTTGATCTAGGTTTTGATTTATTCTTGGTTATATTAGATTTAGCAATTAATCAAGCTCTCCCTCGTTACACAGCGCTTCAATGATGCACTTTCTTTCAAGTCTGTACCAAGCAAGAATTCATTCGGCTTATTTCACATCGCGGCCATGATTAATCGTACATAGTAGTAGTAGTTATCTGCCATGTGGTCAAAATTAAGGCATGGAAAATTGACGACAACGTAGCCAGAATACCAGTGCTACAGATATCTTCCACTGTGGCTCGAAATAAGCGCTCGCGAGCTGCCATCATCTGCGTTCTCTGCTCTTGAAATTATTTACGCTCTGAGCTTCGTAACGCTGTAACCCGAGGCGTAAAGTAGATCGTTTCAACCCTGAAACTGAACCGTGATAAAAAATCAATCGGGCACAAGAATCCGATCTTTTTAACAATACAAGTGGTATTTTCGAAAGACCAGCATAGCAGCGTCACATTCTCTTGCAGCCCGTCGCCATGCTACGTAGACCAAGGGAAGGAATAACGAGTTGACTTGATCGAGGAGTGGATCCTTACAGGCACTTCTTCGAAGGTCGTAACCAGCTTCCTAACGTCGCACGCAAGCAATTTGGCAGCTGTTTTATCTATCCGACCCAAGTTTGTCTGTCCTAAGACCGAATGCACAGACCAACACGAATGTACAGACCAACACGAATGCACAGACCAACACGAATGCACAGACCAACACGANTACACAGACCAGCACCAATATGTACACAGACCAGCACCAATATGTACACAGACCAGCAACAATATGTACACAAACCAGCAACAATATGTACACAGACCAGCACGAATATGTACACAGACCGGCAACAATATGTACACAGACCAGCACGAATATGTACACAGACCAGCAGCAATACAGGGACCTTAGACTACAGCAGCGTTGTGGAGACAAAATCTCCTGCTACACCGCCGTATAGGACCTCAGCCTTCATGAGGCTGATATGAGAACCCTCTCTTAGGAGAGCATATCTCCTCAAAGAAACAGTGGATTATTCGAGAGAGGTGTTCCCTAAAATTCATATTCATGCATTTGGTCCATAAAAATTTTTGTGAGTTCTGACGAGCGGAACAGATGAAGTTTTAAAACTTCTTTAATTTTGCCGTCTGACGTCATGTCTTAATGTCGGCATAAAGGTTGTCTTTGCTGAGGGCTGGAAGAAGCAGGGATGAAAGACGGAGTGGAGAGAAGAAAAAAGGTTGAAAGAGAAGGAAGAAGAGAAGAAACGAAAACGAATGAAAAGGAAAGAAATCGAACAAAAATTGAGACGAGGAGGAATAGACTGCATGAGGGATCGAACGGAGGAGGCATAATGGATTAAAAAAAGGCGGAAAAGGAAGTAAACAAATAGTGGGAAGAAAAGAGAGCAGGTGAAACAAGGGAAGGATGGAGAAATGAAAAGAATAATAAGTGAAGGGAATACCTGATGGGAAGCATCAGAAATGGGAAAACAAGCGATAAGTCACCAATTACCTTGGTGCACAGTAGACGTTATAGTAATTTGAAATGAACCAAAGTTAGTTAGAAAACTAATAGTCAAATAAAATTTGTGATAACCCTAATTCCACAGCAGCTCAGGCTCGTTGAGAAAATAGACTCGTTCTTGCGACAAGTCTCAGGACGCTTTTAGCTCTGGACAAGTAGTAGTAGTAGTAGTAGTAGTAGTAGTAGTAGTGGTAGTAGCAGAAGTAGTAGTAGTAGTAGTAGTAGTAGTAGTAGTAGCAGAAGTAGTAGTAGTAGTAGTAGTAGTAGTAGTAGTAGTAGTAGTAGTAGTAGTAGTAGTAGTGAGGATTGCATCGCTTTAGTAAGTCAGACTATCTTGCACGAAAGAGGCGGGACCATTTAGTATGGACTTCGGAGGACGGGGAGTCTACAAACAAGGTGTATTCCACACAAGATCTCTCGCGCATAGTAACAGTTAGTTAAGAAGGAAAAGGAAGAAAAAATAAAGAATTATCACTGGCTTATCATCATTCGCTGATGATTCTTTAACTTTTCTTCTTAGATAGAAGTAAATGGAAAGAAGCAAAGTGGACATGAAAGATCAAAGTACCGAAGTCTTAACTAAAGCTGCGGTAACCTAACAGTACCCCCTGGGGACGCTAGTCCCCAGTCCCCATAGCACAAGATAGACAAACCTAGCCAACCTAACCAAACCTAACCTAACCTAACCCTGCTTCCTAAGGCCCACCCTACGCCCGCTGAGGGGCGTTCAGGACGAGAGGAACCGTAGCGTCAGCCCTAATTTGGCAGGAGGCAACACAAGCCTGGGAAATTTTAAAGAGGAAACCTATCTACTCTAACACAGATGCCTAGAAACTGAATCTTAATGACACTGATTTGAGAATCGTCTCGTTGAATAATACGTCTCCTCAAAGAAGCCATAGGTTGTACGGGGGAATTGATTTTTCAAAGTCATATTCAGGCATTCAATCTGTAAGTCATACATATCCATGAGACCGGCTAGGCTACAAGCAGGACCAATGGGTTGACTGCGGTTCCTCTGTCGTACGTTGTGCATGAGTGCCTCTACGTAGCACTGACGTATAAACAATTCATCACGTCTTAACTGTAATATTACATGGTGAAAATTCGTGTTCTGGCATTTGCTCTATAAAAATGAAAGTACATCGAGTTGAGTAGACAACGTATTTCATCATTTCATGATCTAAGTCTTAGTTTTCGATATCGTGGGAGAAATGAGTGTGTGCTCTCGACGCACTTGAAATGAGTCGAATGAAGTTAATAGTGAATGCATTCAAGAGAAAGACCTTCAGGTTTCATTTAATTTTCTATCAGTTTATATAGAATCGCTCCGGTTAGGTGAATGCCTCAATAAAAAGTAATGAAAACCAATAAAATTTATCTCTGAGTTTCGACTTCATTGGGAAAGATTCACTTGGAAACGAAACTGTAAGCCGTTCAATGTGTTTAAATTTTGTTCATTTTCAAGATATTTTACTTTTCTTGTCAGTTTGGCTTTGTTATAACTCATGTGTACGTTAAGATTGAACTGCGCTATTTTCATTACCATTTTACGCGACAGATCGTCTAGTTATTTGAAATATCAAAACTTACGATGCCAAAACAAATATTTAATATCTGACCACTAGCACGGCTACTCTGCATACTTCTCACAAGTATCAGTGATACGGCACCCACTTAGGGCACTTTGCAATGCTTACAACCCGTCCAACTCGTGCGAGCGTTGCATGCGTCTTGCAAGTTCAGACGATCACCACACAAGCGCCAACTCTTGAGACGCCATGCGGTTTGGCCGCTGTCTCTAGGCGAGGGCGGGTGTAGCCTGGCCAAGTTTCGTGTTCAACAGTTTAATTGGTATCTGATCCACACTGGAATCCTGCCTCCAAACGGCCATTCGATTACTTCACTAAAGCTATTTATTACCCGACCAGGATAAATTGCCGTGTAGTTGCCGGCCTGAAATTTACGCGTAGATGATGGACGCGTCAAAAAATTTAGCGCAGGAGAATGCGACGTTGATTCCAAACGAGTTACTTTTAAAGACTCGAGCGTGTAAAGTTGGTGTAGTCATGAGCATGTTTTCGGCGACGATGTTCAATAAAGTGCAGAAATATTTGGAGAGCTTTGTAGCCGTGCCAGGAGGAGACCCCCGCTGGGAGGGGCGTCTGGCGTCGAACTGGAGCCAGCATCACTCACGCCACAGGAGCGGACGCCGGCGCGGAAGGAAGCAACAAACTGACGCTCGGATCACGATTCTGGGTAAATTTTGTGGGAACTAACTGGCCGTTCGGTGCTGGAGACCGCGACCTTCGTGTCAACCCGCCAGTCTGTTCTTGCTGAAACTCTGATGAAAAAGAATATTCTCGCAAGAATGGTGCTAATGAAAGCGATATTGATCGCGTGAGTCAAATTACCGTGCATTATGATCGGCTAACTCACTTCTTGGAGTGAACGTGAAACTTTCCAGTTTGTTTGTTGGCCAACAAAGGCGTCTCGAACTTTGCTCAATGCACTTGCAACTGGAGCTCTGTGTGCGCGTGATGCAGCAAGCAATCTTCGGTCTTGTGATGAAGTAACTGTGTTCGATGGTGGCAAAAAACCATAATCGTATCACTAACACGCATGTTGCAACGCGGAAGTACGAAGCGTTATTCTTGGAAGACAAGTTCAGCGGGAGCGGATATTGAAATTTATGGCTATAGGACTTAGATGATGGGTTTCATAGTTGGCAGTTTTCATTTGAAAATTACTTCAAGAAATGAAAGTGAAGGAAAATTTCTACAGTTTTCTTGGTTGGTTTAGAATTGTTCTTATTAATAAACCTTTCTTTCTAAATAAATGAATAATTTTACCGAACATAGATGAGCTTAAGTCGGAGCTCTATATCTCAATGAGTAAATAAGAAAGATGGTTTTGGGGTTCGAGCTGAATTATATAATTCGTCTTCTTTAATTCACCTCAGAAGCCGATCGTCCCTAACTGCTAAATTTCTGAATTAATTCTACAGGGCGAGCTAAAAAAAGACTAAAAATAGCATTACCTGAAAATTGATAGACCTAATTTTTGTAACGATTAATATCAGAGACACCAGTCATAGATGGACAAATTAAGAAAAAATTGCCTGATTAAATTATCCTATTCAAACTCACGGCGAATGTTGATGCTATTGTGAGTGACTTTTTCTGGATTTAAATAATCCCAGATCTTCATAAGATCCCAGCTTAAGGGGACCGTCTCCCCGAAAAATGGGTTTTGAACGGGATTGAACACTCGGTAGCTATTAAATTTAGCTATCCAAAACAGTCTTTGTTTCTTTCCTAGCATGAAAAATGGATGAATGAAATTGTATTTCAAAATGAAATAAAATAATGGGGCTTACCCTCAAATCGCCAATATGAAGAAAACGACGAGGAAAACGAAAAAAATGTCATGAGTAAAATCTTATTTATTTTTAATTTTGGATCGATGGTGCGAATTTCGTCCAAATTGCATCACAAACAAAAAAGTTTCCAAACAGGAGATGGTCCCCTTAAGTCATAACAATTCCATGCGCAGTTCGCGCTCTCACTTGGCAACAAGCGATCCCTTTAAAAGCAGCAGCAACGATGGCTGCAGCATGGCTGCATGAGAGCATGACGTGACCTTAATAAGAAATGCTGTTATTTACTCCAAGTTCCACTCCGGGAAGAGCAGCGGGGAGATAGTGGCACAAAGCCTCATGCATATGGAGCAGAAGTTGCGGCTGGATGTCATTTCTTGCGAAATGTATCAACCGGAGATAAGGATCGATTGCGCCCTCTGGTTCATCCGACAGGATCAGATAACCACACATGGCACTGCGGTGATATGCGTCGTAAAAGTGACAATAAATGGAAAGTTTTCGCACTTTTCCTGGAGGGAATAACGGTCTTTAATTAGCACATCAAAGGCTTACATTACTGGATTTTACCTTCGAAATCGGCGTGTTTCAGAGGCAGCAAACAGCAAGAGCAGACATGCGAGCGCTCCTGAGTTTGCGAGCATAGGGAAAGAAAAAGGCAGCTCGAGCGAGCAGCACGACCTTGTCCAATCGTGAGCAGCTGTTCTGCGAGCCCTCGATTGTCCTGCCTCTTTCCGAGAGATAATTTCCGATTCTCTAAATTCTTCGAAATTGAGTAAGAATTGTCACCACCACCAGAAGCTCTTAAGTACGTGAAGAAATTGTCACCACCACCAGAAGCTCTTAAGTACGTGAAGAAATTTTCACCACTACCTGATTGCTCTTTAGTACCTGAAGAAATTGTCACCACTACCCGAAGCTCTTTAGTACCTGAAGAAATTGTCACCACTACCCGATTGCTCTCAAGAACCAGAAGAAATTGTCATCACTACCCGAAACTCTTTAGTATCAGAAGAAAAACATCCCCGGAATGGTAAAATTGTTTTTTTCAATTACCCTGTTTCAGTTTACACAAAATTTTTGAGAACATCTTGAATGCCTATTCCCCTAGAGCGACCGAGCGACCCGCGTTCAACGCATATTTCTGGTGACGTCACGCTGCAAGGTTCCTGCTGGGCTCTGAGCTGCAGCTCCTTCTAACGTTATGATTAAATGATTAAACAATTCATTACTACAAGGGTTACATTATATAAAAATTACATACATAGATTTCTTAAATTATTTCAACGGACATCTTAAACAAAGCTACTTGTGGGCACGTATGAATTATGCATGACTGTATGTTATGTATGCCTAAGATATGTATAGGTCCTAGGGCATCCTGTATAAATCGTATTCTAGAGCATGAACAAACGAGCATAAGTGCATATGATCTAAAGCACTTATCCTCAACGTACACAAGACTGACCAAGTAAAGAATTTATTGTACGGATAAGTACAATTCAAATTTAAAAATTTCACAAAGTCTAGTGAATGAAATACAGCACTACAATCTGTAATATACTTGTATGTAATACAGTCACGTATAATTTGAGCTGTGTTTCTGCGGTAGTGAAGGCCTAACGCTGCTGCGTGACTGGCAGCCAGACCTCAGAGGCGGAGTGACAGTACAGATCAATCAAATAAGAGGAGAGCTTCTGACACGCGAGAAACTTGCGAGGCCATTTTCATCTTATGGGGATTTTACATTTTTTGTAGGATCCATTAGTATTTGCCCAACAGCTCGGTGAGGGATTCTTAATGGTGATAATTGATGAGAAGTCATGAAAAGAAGTTATTTTGTGGAGGAAAAGTGACCTAAGAAACTTCACCCAGTGATAGGTAGGGCCCGAGGTACAGCTTCCTTAGGAGCTTAGAACTCGAAACTAGAAAAAATGGTCCACGGCAGGTTGGGCTTATACTACGGCCTAGAAATTCCTTCTAGTAACCACGCCTCGTACCGATTGTCTTTTTTTTTCTTTTTTTTACTGTCGTTTAAATAAGACTTATCAAGAAAATCTCCCAGGATCACGGCAGGTCAGGTCGTACTGTACAGCGTGATCAGTTCACGGAGTGAGACGCGCTGTTCCAAATTTGACACCTTCCGACAGCGTCCACGTTTTAATCAGGCTACATAAGGACAATGAACCTAGTCATATGATATAAAAAATAATGATTTAGTTTATAATGACGTTCTGAGGAGCAGTATCAGCAGAACAGCGTTTCAGATCTGACAGCCAGAAATTTAAGAGAGCCGGCAGCTATTTAGAATGGCTCTCGGCACAGAAAAGAACGGCACGGAAGGAAGCTAAAATTGGAGCTTAGCTCAGAAACAGGCCCGGTTTCTGAGCTAAGGCCCGGGCAGAAACACACTCAATGTTATTGCCTCGCAACTCCGTCGTCTCGGTGATGGTGGATACGACGGACACTGGCCGACGTGGCTATGGACGGCACATAACAGTGACGCACCCGCCGTCACTTATAGAGGACTGACGTAAGCGGAGGTTCCGAGCCTCTTGGCGCCGGGGCCCCGTCGCAGAGGTGTTTGTGGTTCCTCTCTGGCGAACCTGGAGTGTCCGCTTCCATGGGCTGTTATCTTCACACATGAGTCACAGAGTAACACGAGTTGTGGAGTCATGGTCTTCCTGGTCGTGCATGTTGAGACGCATTTTGCAAGATAATCCGGGTCCATAGAACGTGCTTTGTTTGATGGCGCCTAAAATATACCCAGACAATTTACCTCCACTTTGAGATGCACAGCTAACGCGAATGTAAACCAGGAGCTTCCATGGCATCGCTTCTGCAGTCTAGTAGTGTCTTCAGCAAGACTTACGATTGACTAACCTTTGGTATAAATCAGATTCCATCCTAGACTCAAATTATTTAACTTTTTAACTTTTTTTCGTTGTAAAAGTTTCCACAGCGCAAGTTTCGTTTTGAAATGAATTTATGTTGCTCAGCGGAAAATTTCGAGCATAAAAACTACCAGGTTTGAAGCTTAAGCTCAGAATCCTGAACTCTTTAGGCTAAAAGCAAAAACACCCTCGCAGGAAAATAACACACAGATCTTGCATCAGCTGATAACCACAAAAACTTGAGCTCTGATGGCTTATAAATAAAATGATGATCGTTGGAAAATTCTCATATAAAGTTCCTTGCAACATCCGACCGCAGACAATGCTCAGCTCTGTTTTCTGCTGAGCCCCGTGAGTAAAATAGAGTAGCGAGGACTCTGTCGTAAAGCTCAAACAAAGGCTTTGTTTGAAGACTTCTCCCGTTGATAGGCCCAAACTCGTAGCCATAGGGTTGGATGGTGGGGTTCGGGAGAGGGGGAAAAGGAGGTTGAGGGTGAGGGGTGTAGGTGGGGGTTGGGGGTTGTCAGCGTATCCCAGTAGCTGGTTTGCCCCGAGGCTTGGCAGCGAGGGGCTCCTGTGGGGTGGGAGGAAAGTGTTCAGGTCCGAAAGCTTGAGAACAGAAGAAGAAGTAGGGACAAAAGAGAAGGCCTGAGGTCAGAGCAGGTAGCCAGGCTGCTTCACAGCCCCCGATAGACCTTATAAGGCAACTTAACTGCCTCCAAATCTGAGCGGAATAATTTGTTTTTGCTCAGCGCCTGCGATTATTACACATCGAACGGGCTACTGCCACAGAGCTCGGCGTCCACTACTTGCTGGTCTCGCCTGAGGGGCACCTCAACTTTATTGCCTCGGGACGTCGGGAAGAGCGGGCCACTTTTCCATGAGCTGAAAAGTGCACCACAGAACACCATGAGAAGCGTCGAGGCAGCGATAAGCCTCGTGCTTTACGAGGAGTACTTTTACGGCTTCCATTCTGTGAATTACCGTAACACGCGGCCGGGCAACACGATAGCATCTTAAGTGGGTGATCATAGCGTAATATCCTGATTATGGAAGACCAGCCTCCAGTATTGGCGTGCACATTATCGTGATGTTCTGAATTCATACGTTCAGTAGCGTACAATTAATTGATCGATGGGTATACATGTTTACCTCTTTTCGTTGTATTTTGGCACGGTACGAGGGCATGTTTAGAACGGCGTTGATTAATCATCAATGAAAACATGGCAAAAATAGTCGTACTTTAAATAACTGAAACACCCACGTGAGCTACGGAGAGCATTTCTTCAAAATAGGTCAGCCATTTTTAAATTTTTCATTCCTTCATATTAGTCACTCGAAATGATACTGATTAGAATTATTAGTCAAAGGCCTCTGATGACCAGGACTTATTGCTGTGATGTTCGTGAGGCCCTTTGAGCTAGGAAATGAAGGTAACTTGCTCTATTCATACGATTATAAATGAAACAAACTTTGTCTCTACCCCTTAAACACATGTACGTATAGCCAGTGTGAGGGAGGGTTTTAGCTTTATCTCATACGAAATTCACACGAAAAACTTTAAAAGTTACCAGGTACAATTGCCAGCTATGAAAATTCAAATACGTTTCCAGGCTCAGTACATAATTGCTGTTGATGAAATGAAGATGTGCTTTTGAAACTAAAATTATATGGAATGCAAATCATGTCGCTAAATATTGCAAAGAAGACTCTCGTATCACTTAGTACTAATTACCAGATTATATCTCTCAAACGATCGCGTGTAAAATGAGACAGTTTCCGTGACAGTTTCCAGCCAATCGGCAACGGCCTCTGATACGCCCTACTCTGCTTGCATCCACCAATGATCTCATCTACTGTGCTTTTGTTATTGGCTGAGTACCAATGACCAATCCTGAAGGACCCTAAGCAAATAATAATGGAACACGGTCGCATCTTACTACAGTGCAATCGTGGGGAATGAATATAGTTCTCGGATTTAACCAACCTTTATTTTGTAAGAATGGCTTTCAAGTTTAAGGAGTTTGCAGCGCAACAGGAGACGAGAAGTTATCCAAGAAAATAATTGATGGTCAAGTCAACTCCAGTTTTAAGGTCCAACAGGAGAAGAAGGCCGTCACATTTACAGTTTGGCTGTGTAGCAAGAGGGTGGCGACGATTATTCATGAATATTCAGTGTAAACGGAAGGAAATTCAGTCGAGGAGGGAAATCCAAAAGGGAAGGACGGATATCTTGTAAAGGAAGGAAGGAGATCCAATATGGGAGCAAGGAAATCCATCAGAAGAGGAAGGCGATCCAGCAGGAGATGCTGATCGTCCAGCAGGCGACAGCTGGGCGGCAGCAGCTGAACAGCCGCCAATTGTCGAGTTGCCTTCATTGCAGGGTTGTGGTGGAGGAAAGGAAACCGAAAAAGAATCATGGGGAGATGGAACCGAGATTATAATGACAGTGGGGAGGGAACGTAGAAAAATAGAATAAAGACACACGGGAACAGGGATAAAATATGGAGAAAAAATACTGGTATCGACGAAAGATAAACCCATCGTGGCCAGAAAATGAATACACACAGGGAATATTTGAGGTGTAGGACACAGTATCATTAGTGTAGGTTTAAAGGAAATTGTTCATAAAATGGTTATAAATTTACTAGCTCGAAGGTATAAAACGAGGGATTTTGGATGATATGTGCGTACATGAATTTGAACTGGAACCTACAAGAAAATTTGAAGGGTGCTCTGGATGAGACTCGAAGAGAAAAATAAAACAATTATTGAGGGTAATCACAATATGAGTATGACTTCAGGCATGAAAATACTGCAATGTCAGTGATCGTTATAAAAATTGAGGAAGGAAGAAAATAACTGTGGGTTAGTCATACTCAGCATAGAAAAAATATCAATTTTATTTTGCAAATTACTTCATCAGTAGTTCAAATTTGCTTATATTCTACAAGGTTCAATAGTGTGGCATATACGTAGATAGAATTAAAAAAATAATTCAATTCATCAATGTGCAGCCGTAGACGAGTCAGCTGCAGGTTTAGGCATACTATGGCATTTTCTTGGGGTGAAGAGGAGGCTACTTGTTGAGAAAACTCAGTCGTCTTTTAAGACATTTGACTGACAACGTTGCGCAGATATGAAGTTATGATTAATGTCATTACGAACCCATTATAGGCTGTCAGCTTACTACTTACTTAATGTATTCATTTATATAAGTGCCGCTTACATTTGTGATGATATAAATATTGAGGATTGTGACTGACCTACTTTGCAAATTTTGAAGAGTACACTGAGAATATGAATGCTTCAGTTATCTGTTCAACAAAAATAAATCCAACAAATATAAGGGTGCAATAGTATGTATGACAACACTTTATATTGAGTTGTACCTAGTAATTCGATATATTCAGTAATTTTAACTCGTAAAAGTGCTATTTCATTCTTGAGTCAAGGGAACAGTTCTGGGGATCAGTAAAACAATATTTGTTTCTTATGACCCAAAAAATATTCCATGTATTTTCGAGTTCAGTTGGTCAGGAGATGAATTTTATAAAGTAAAATTTTTGTGGAAAATATCCGTCGCAACTCATTCAATGTGAGCAGCAAGAACCTAGGGAAGCGCCATCAACGAGTGTTTAGCATAAATTCCAGCTCGCTGAAATTTTTTCAACCATTTGTACACATGGAAGTTGCAATTCAAAGTTTCTAAATATTATACGACTTGACCAATTTTTGGTAATTTCATGTAAAATAAGTCATCATATCACCAAAACAGCCCAGCTAGGAAGTGCCTCACCCCGGGGCTTGTGACGGAACCTTGTGGAACACCGAGCGATGCCAGAACTTACTCTAATGTTTCATCCTGAATTGCCATGCTCCTAAAGTTCAGATCTTTAGGACCTCCGAGCTCCTGTATACACACTGACCAGCTCTAATTTTCTAGCGTCAGTAGCCACAACCATGCGAGGAGCACAAGACCCTAGATCGTGTGACTGATACATGCCAAAGCTATAATTCTTAACAAGCAGATGCCCATGATAGCGCTACCCAAATATTAATTCGTTTTTTCTTCAGGCCCATGGTTGCTTTTTTGGTCTTGAATGGCGCCTCTGCGATGACTTTTTTTCACCTTTTTCCGAGACACTGACCACGAACACCTGATGCCCTTTAGCTGCCGCAGCTGATGTCGTGCTGCCGCTTCTTCGTCGCCTCACTTTTCAATTCAGTGGTTGTATTTTTTTTCTAGATAGAGAATACTTATGATTGAATGAACATCGCTCCCGAACTTCAGAACACCTGTACTGAATCATTTCAATCCCTAGTTGTCTCCTCAGACCTGATTCGCTAAAGCACGTTTTTCAATGAAATTGAAATTAGTGGTCGATACAAAATATTTTGTCAGCTTTACACTAAATATAGATATTTTTAGATAGGATATAGCTATGAAAACACTACAGCCCTTGATATCCCGCAGGAACTTTTTTATCGAAAGTGGCTATTTAAAGACTTTTAAATCGGTGGAACCTAGCAAGATCTGTTGCTTGTTGAACTCTAGAACATCGTTAAAATATTCCACTTAATTTTTATGTAACCACATTAGAGCAGGGAGTGGGAGTATAAAAATGTTGTTTACCGGCTGGGAATAGCTTCAAACAGTACATTCGATAGCGCCATGGTGTAATTTTGAAATAAACTCACAACTTCAGAGTCCTGTTGGTGAGGTAATCTAATTCTCACATCATAAAAGTCATCCTGCAATCATCGAACTCAAACACTTTGAATAATTTAGAGCACCAATTGAAAAACGTTTCAATTGCTTTTAGAGCACCAATTAAAACGTTTGTTTTCGTAAAGTATCCATCAGTAAACCTAAACAAACACAAGAATAGGTTAGATTTGTTAACGATAGATTTGAGGTGCCTCAGCCAATCGAGTAAATGAAATGAAAACAAATTCCCCTGACATGAGGTTTTAGAAAAACTTCGCCTACGAGGGAATTTAGAAAGTTGGAATGTTTGAATGCGAGCTTTTTGTAATATTATTTGAATGTATTCATCTTCTATTCGCTTGATGCTACTGGTACATCAGATAAATTAGGATATTTTCCAAGCAAGGTATTTCATGTATTTTGAGGGTATAGGCCAAATGTAAGTTAACAATTTACGTTAAGTTTCGTCTCTTCATGATGATAATCTGTGTATTTGGTACTAGATCTATTAAATTTCCACAGATGGCTCTTTAAAATGAGTATACTTATAGCCCTTATCATCAACACTTTTTATTTAACATCTGACTTGAAATGTCCCTTGAAACCAATGTCCCAGGAGAAACCGATGCATGTGGGTTTTCATTCCGATCGTAAAACTTGGCTTTCGAATTCCAGTCAATCTCAGAAGTTTTCACGTTTTGGCTTTGGTGTATTGCTGCAAGCCGGACATGTGTATGATGTATCACTCCATTAATTGGGTCAATTCAATTACAAGTGTCTATGAGAGGCTCCAAATACGTGTAGTTGTGTGTTGACAAGTGAGTGAGTCTATGTTGTTATTTAATAGTTTGTTTTAGTACTTATGTGACAAATTTTATTCTCCATGAAATTTACATTTCAGTAAATTTGTGAATCTCAAAGCTTGACTAATACTAAAAAATTGTTTTCAGCCCTGATGATACAATGCAAGAATTGTAAAGCGTTTGTTAGTAAAGATGTTGCCTCTTACATTGGTCCTCCTCTTCATTTTACGAGTGAGATTTCCGAAAAATCGGCCATCCCTGTACTTAGTTCCAGAAAGATGCCACTGCCAGCATAATAGTATGGAGACTCAAATTACTTTCCGATCTGCATAATTACTTTTCGATTCAAATGAACAGATCTCCAGTTGCTACCACGGCCTCTCACCGGCGTGACGCGGACGCCACATTAGAGGAGACGCTTTCATTCCCATGAGGGCTTGAAAATTTGGTTTCTACAACAACGTCTGCTGGTTTGGCAACACAGACTTCTCGAGAAAATGTTCATCAGTGGGTGAAATGAGCCCCCTCTCAGGTGGCCCTGATGACATATGTACCTTCGATATCTTGAAAGTTGGTTTAGTACTTCGTCCCGTGCCACACTGGCGTGCCGCCTTCTTAGCAATGTCGCGTTTGTTATTACATTCCTAAGGGAAGCCCTCGGCCAGAGGGTATCGAGTACGGGACCTCCTAATTCGGGGCCAAGCGCGCTATCGCTTACAACATTCGAGAATACGATGCGCAGGCTGGGAGACTGGACGCCACTCTCGTCGTGAAGGCTATCACCGAGTTGTGAGAGTTGGAATATGTAACTCATCACACCATCTCCTCACATGACCTAAACTTCGCACGAAATCGGTCTGACGCAAGGCGCCAATCATGTTTCAAGTGATCATTCTGGTAATTTTGTAGAATAAATTTTTTGCACAGGGCTCTCTGTCGCATATTCAGGAACATTGTTTTTTGTCCAGAGCTATTTGTCGTAAGTTTTGGAATAATTTTTTTTGCTTAGTGCTCTACCTAGTAAATTTAAGACTAACTATTTTTGCCAAGAGCTCTGTCTTAAGTTTGATAATAACTTTTTTATTCAAGGTTTTATGTGGAAAGTTTATGAATGACTTTTTTGTCCAAGGTTTTTTGTTTTTGTTTTTGAAAGTTACTTTCCTGTCCAAGGGTCTGCGTCGTAAGTTTAAAATTATTTTTTTGCCCAGGGCTGTCGGTCACAAAATAGAAGGCCGAAGAGAACGCCGGTGAATGCATTTCCTAATTGTCATTCGTGCTCTCTTGTCACCGAGGCCCGGTGAAAAAGTTTTTCTTGTCCCACAGGAACGAGTTTTTGCGAGGATTGTGATTGGCCTCAACGCCGCTCGTAAAATTACCTAATGACCTATAAGCTATAAACTCTCAGTTGCCAGTAATTTTGCACATCCGATTCACAACAGCACTCGCTCCAATTTGTGGATCTCTTATCCAAAATTGAATATCTAACCAATGGGCAGGTGTGCAAGCTAGAACAGGTAAGGCATCAGCTGTGCAAGCTAGAACAGGTGAGGCATCAGCTGTGCAAGCTAGAACAGGTAAGGCATCAGCTGTGCAAGCTAGAACAGGTAAGGCATCAGCTGTGCAGACTAGAACAGGTGAGGCATCAGCTGTGCAAGCTACAACAGGCGAGGCATCAGCTGTGCAAGCTACAACAGGCGAGGCATCAGCTGTGCAAACTAGAAGAGGTGAGGCATCAACTGTGCAAACAAGAGCAGGTGAAGCATCAGCTATGAAGCTGGAACAGGCAAGGCATCAGCTGTGCTTACTAGAACTAGCGAAGCATCAGCTGTGTCGTGCAATCCAGAACAGGAGATACATTAGTTTCTTTTTATTCTTTTATCAGTTTCGTCAAACGGAAAATGAAGATCAATAAAAAATTCCTGATCATCTTGTCCAAGTCGTAGACACTTCCGATCACCTGTTCCAAGCTGTAGAAACTTCAAATTTTTTATTTCAAGCGGTGGAAACTTTCGATCATCTGTTCAAAGTCTTAGAAATTTTCCATCTCCTGGTTCATTTAATAAAATTGCTGAAGTTATCCTTAAGTTCTAGGGAACAGTTCTGCTTTGGATGTGAGACTGTACGCAACCGCACCATCCTGCCCACGCTACTCAACAGCTTTCGTTGACATCTGAATTGTTCGAGCCAAAAATAAGTCAAAGATACGCTTGTTCGTTGAAAATAACATAAAACTAATTCCCATCGATAAACGACCAATTTGTTTTTGCCGTAAGACTTTAATTAGCTTCGTAAGAAAAACTAGCTGTAGCCCATATCTATGTGTGCAATGTAAGAGTGCACATAGCTTTTCATAACAGTAGAAGCTTCTTCATGAAAAGGGGGATCAACGTACTTTTGATTGAGAAAGGGTCAATTGTAATACATAACGAAGTGTTTTTATTCAATAATTATTGGCGTTCCTTCGCCACTTCGACTTCTTGCCCTCGTAGAAACTGGACTTGAGCAAATCTTCAGAGTAAATCTGCTGCACATCGCCTTGCACCAGGAAACGATCATTTATCAAGAATATCCGAGTAGGCTCAGATTTGGGTCTCTAAAAAACAGGGCGCCACGGAACTTTCTCCGAGGATGAATGGATGCGTTTGGCTCTTCGTCCAAATGAAAGTGCCAAAGTCGATCGCTATCGCAGCTTTGCTCTCCCTTTCTGCGCTCGCAATTTGGGTCAAAAGTCCACAAAAAGGCTTACGCACAAAATGAGTTCTCACCTAAACAGATTTAAGCCCACGATTTTCGTCAATGCTTTCGATCGCCCGTTAAAGATCAACACAACACGCAATGATACGTAGCATGTAAATGGAGAGCGCGATTTTACTCAGCACACCGGTCTGGGTACGTTGTTTTTCATGGACATGCAATGATCAAATGATGAAATTTCTTGTGACTCGCCTGGCACGTGAGTCGCTCGTGGGCACCAAAGTCCCACGTGCGTGCGTCCTAAAAACTGACTTCACGAGGGAAAGGATGGAGAAAATCATTCGAACCTGGAACGATTATCATGTGCTGACGTGGATCATCAAGCTGGGCTAAAATTTATGTGGCTGTTGCAACTGCAGCCAGTTATTCTTGGCTGTAGCAGCTGTAAACTGCTATTCTTGGTTGTAGCATTTGATACCAGATATATTCGTGGCTGTTGCAACTGTAACCAGTTATTTTTAGCTGATGCAATTGTACCCAATTACTCTTGGCTGTTGCAACTTCAGCCAGTTATTCTTGGCGGTTGGAATTTCAGTCAGTTATTCTTGGCTGTTGCAACTGCACCAAATTATTGTTGGCTGTTGCAGCTTCTCTCAAATATCCCGAGTCTATTGAACATCAAATTACACATCATTGCTCCTTGCACTTCCAAGCAAGGTTGGGACACGCTGTGCCATTTTCAGGTCTCGTGATGCAAGGTCTCGCGGCTTGAGAATTGCAGCCAATCTCGTGATAAAATCTGTCGTCTGGCATGAAAGGGAGTTCGTGAAATCTCAGGTTCATTCCGACTGGCATGTACTGTATCTTAACTTAGTGTTTCCCATAGTAAACTTATGAATACTATTTGTGTCCTCCCTGAGTGATATGAGAGAGAGAGAGTGAGATGACCGTCATTTTATGTACCGGATCTTCAATTTACCTGCACGGTTCCGCTCAGGTCAAGCTTACTTGTGCAGTATCTTACACATGATCTAAACCTTACTTTACCTCAGAATTGCCTAAGTCTTACCTCAATTTAATTTTTTATTTAGTTCTCACTGTCATTAACTTCCAAATGATCCGTTAGTCTGTGGGTTTGTAGAGGCACTTCTCTTTTGATGCTTATTTAACTTCTTTTCTTTTTTGACATATTGCTAGTTATTTTACTTACTTACTGTCATTTGCTGTAGTTGCTTTTTAACATATTTCATTTATTATTTCAATGTTCATTTTCTTTTCAATGACTTAATATTTTTCTTAAGATGACTGATTCAGTAGAATCGATCTTGAGTCAAGCGATGGCTATCAGGCAAATTCAACTTCACGGCATCACAATGTTGATTACTTTAATTACATTGGGTTAATCAATGGATTAATATTTTGTGGATAATGGTGCACTGATCACAGGGTTGATCATTTGGTGATTGTGGTTTACTAATTAGAGGATTGCTATTATACTAACATAATTTCTGATGAAAA
This sequence comes from Orchestia grillus, assembly GCA_014899125.1. NCBI lineage: Eukaryota > Metazoa > Arthropoda > Malacostraca > Amphipoda > Talitridae > Orchestia > Orchestia grillus. The sequence goes on from VOMN01011892.1 coordinate 19,479, forward strand.
AATGAAAAAGCGAGGGTAATTAAGAACTACTAACGATTAATTCATTAACACAAGATAACCAAAAAGCGACAAATGTCTCTTTAATCGAACAGTAATCAAATCGTAATTAATGGCACGTGAATCGGGCGATTACCAAAGCGGAAATGAGGACTCATTAATTGAGTTCTTACTCAACTGTGATTCCTGCTGCGATAATCGGGCGATTACCAAACTGCGATTCCAATAGTGCGATAATCGGGCGACTATAACCAAACTGCGATTCCTTGTGCGATAATCGGGTGACTATAACCAAACTGCGAATCCTGGTGCGATAATCGGGCGATTACTACCAGACTGCGATAACTGCAATTAATGCGACGACTCGAGGGTGGCACGGGAGCGCCTCGGCCACCCCGCGGTCCAGGATGCGCTGTGGAA
>VOMN01011897.1:0-20105 GCA_014899125.1 Orchestia grillus
TAATGCAACTTTTCCTTGAAATAGAAAATTTTTTAAAAATTGGTGAGCACCGAATATATATATATATTTTTTTCTTGTTCTTGGGACACTTATCACATGTCCTAATTAGATGTTTTTTGGTGCATAAATTCTGCATATATTTTTATATATACGGATTACAAATTTATTTGGGCTACTGTGAAAAACTTTTTTTTTTACACTGAAAGGAACTTTTTACCTACCATTTTTTATGCGAGGAAAAAACAAAGACTGTTTTGAATAGCTAAAATCAATAGCTACAACACAACAATACGTTTTTTTTTAATTTCGCATTAGTTTGGGAGCGAAAGAGGGAGAAAGAGAAAAAAATGTCACGAAATTTGATTTTCATATGAGGCAAATTCTGACCGTATTTTTAGAACATCCAAGAAGAAATAAAAAAACCGTATTGTTGTCTTGTAGCTATTGAATTTAGCTATCCAAAACAATCTTTGTTTTTTTCCTAGCATAAAAAATGGTAGGTGTAGAGCTCCTTTCAGTGAAAAAAATAGCCTCAGTTTACCCTCAAATCACCAATATGAAGAAAACGATAAAGAAAACGGAAAAAATGTCACGAGTACACTGTGATTTATTTTTGATTTTACATTTATGGTGCAAATTTCGTCCGAATTGCATCACAAACAAAAAAACTTCCCGAAAGCTGTTACGGTCACCTAAAACTCGGATCATTTTGGTTGGTTGGTCGCTTGCTTGTTTGTAACCGTGCACACTCTGCAGTAATAACATAGATCAGAAATTCGAAACTCATATATCAGTAATTAAATTAGGGGTTTTCCATCGCATCATAGTTACGGTTCATTGACTAAAGTGAATTAACTATTTTCTTAGGTTTTGGATGTTTGTTAGGAAATCAAGGACAATCATATCGGATGCTCAAATGCGCGACTTCGAAATTATGACCCAACGAGTGATGGGCGGTAAATTCAAGATGATGAAAGATGAAGTTGTCTCATAAATACCAAATCGTGAATATCATGGATACATAGGTACTCAATTTCTTGATAAAATATGTACTTAACAATCTTTGATAAAAAAATTCTCCTCTTGATTAGAAATATGCAGGTTAGGATCAATAGTATCGTGGACAGTAAATGCTAAATGAATAAAGCTTCCGCTGCGTGAGTCTTAAATGCTTGAAAACGCTCATACCATTCGGACTTAGAAAATTGAAAAGCGACTTTTGAAAGAGTAAAAGAGATAAAAAAGCAGCCAAGAATTGAGAATACCTATTGATTTTATATAGATGAAAGATGTTTGTATAATTAAAGATATGGCCCTAAGCGTCATAAAGAGTCTAGTATAATGTATTGATGACTTCATGTCCACGATCAAAGCTTCACATTGCTTTCAAAAGCTGGAAATTAATTTTTTTTGTAACCTGCAAGCAAAACCTCTGAGACGGGCTGTTATCTGACGAACCTGTCTCGAGTAACCAAGTTCTGGGCTCAAAAAATAATATTTCCACCTTAGTTTTTTATATTCAGTCTTGTCTAAGCTAGTTTTTTCTACCAAGCCTCCTTCAGCCTACCGCAACTTGCAAGTTAAAAAAATGCTGAAGTGGGTTAATTTGACACGAATATGTAATTTGAGATCTCAACTTTATCCTTTTATGCGAGATTTGAAAATTTGAACAATGAGACCATGGACGTGAGAGACACATTAAGTGCGACGCAATTCGCGAAAATAACATTGAATTTTGATGCAAATTCGAAAAAAGCGATCCTTGCTCGACGAGGTGCGGCGGAAATTTTATTATTTAAGAATTCACAATGTGTGAGATAGTAATCAAAGCCACAAAATTTTCAAATAAAGAGACCGCCGATTCGAAATTCAGATGATAACACAATGACCAGGCATCTGAAATGAAAAGTACATGAAAAGGTCGAACATTTGTTTATCGAATGTTCTCGCGTCTCTGTTGTAAGCCTCGGCCATTTAAATCTACTCATACTTCACATTTTTCAGAGTGGCATAGAATTTTAGCGCGTTATCGAGTTTATTTCGCAGGAATAGTAATTTATTTTCGTAACCATTCTCTATGGAAGTCATGAGGTGCTCTGAGAGAGCCTTTGCAGTTTTGAAATATTTCTTTGATTATCATATGAAATACTTTATTTATTTTCACTGGTAACAAGATACCGGTATCCATGACGGTAAAATCTTCGACCACACTCGCGGAAGACTTCTGCAGAACATAGAAGAGTTCACTCTTCGGTTCCAAGGAAATAAATTAATACCGAAATTTAATAGCATCAAAGGGTTGTGGTGAATTTTGTTTGAGTGAAGCTGATAGCAATGTTTAGCGACTCTTGATCCTAAATGAGTTCTATAAGTTAGTCAAAACCATATCCAATTATTTATAATTAAATTAAAGATTTCTTTTCTATCCTAAATCTACTTAGGTCTAATCGAATGATTGATTTTAGTGCATGAATGGATAAGCTCAGAAAATTACGAAACATGTAGAGTCAATCCTACAGTACGTGTACATTTTGTATTCCATACTTGAACATCTTCTTGTAATTGGACTAGCATGTTCAAATCAAACGTAGGAGAAGAATCATTACGCGTTTCCTCAGACGAGAAACCTATACGTCGACCAACGTGATACAATTATTCTTGAAGAGCTGCTCAAATTCAATGCGAATTTCAGGAGTCCGGGCACGTGTCGGGACGCTGAGCGACTTCTTCAGTTGAGGCCCCGCTGTGCACCGCACAAACTTATACTACAGTACTTATATTCTGCAGGTAAAGAGCTGTATAAACCTAAAAACAAAGTGTCTAAAATCCAGTTTTTGAAATTCATATCCATTGATATTTTTCTTAAATATGTGTGTTACACTGACCCCATTTAGCGACAAATCCCAACCCGGTACCCAAGTCTCAGTACGCTGGACCATAGAATTCCCGTAAAATGAAGCACGCATGTGAGCACCGAATAATATTTTATGATTTTCATCTTTATCTTTAACGTCTTTCAATATCCCGTGCCTACGTGACGCTCAGAACGTGAATTGAAGCGACTGGTGTTAGTTCTGCTCCGCTATAGGGTTCGAGTTCTGGGTTGATGACGGCAGCAATGCGTCACACAAAGGAAAGAATGAAAAAATTTGTGATGAAAGCCTTAGGTTTTTCTTTTTAAATTATGGTAGACTTACATGATATTTATAGAATTTGGAGTAAATATCGTACAGGAAAGGCAGAACACAAATATTAGAGGAGCATAGAAAAATATTGTACTTCACTCAGCAATAGTTTTTTCAACCTTTGGAATAATTTCAAAGTGCCAATCCTTGAAGGAAACTCTAAGGCTCAGATGAACTCCTGAATTGCGGGTTAGGTTGTTAAGAAATTTAATTAGGAACGAATTTATGTTTAAGCAAAAGAGTCGGCATTATTGTACATTATAGGCATTATAGCACGCCGATTCTTTCTCATGTAGTACTAGCTTGCGTAGACATAATACACTTCCGAGTCGCTCCTTCAATCTACGCGAACAGGAGCTAACTAATATAACTATCGCATTGTAGATGTGCGCTGCTTAAAGGCTAAAGGTTGAACAGTTCCGAGGCTTCTACGAGCGGCGGCGAGATCAAAGTTATAAGAAACAAATGGTAGCGTCGGATCCAGGATCGCATTAGAGCTCATAGTCCAGACCGGATCCTCGTTGACAATGCGTGCAAGATGACAGCGGACAAGCTCTCAAAGTTAAGAAAAACGACAAGGAACTTTAGGAGGAGAATCAGATAGCGTCACTCCACCTTTAGCGACACATTGCTCAATTCCTGCAGGCAGACGGAGGTGCAGCGAGGGGGAGAGTTTGTAAGTTGTTTTTTCAAACTTTATGAACTTTTAACGATTTGAAGGTTGTTTATTATTTTCCTGGCCTGTTTTCCTCCGACTTGGATGAATTGCTCTAACACTATGCATATTGTTTGTTAGGGGTGCATTTGATTGTAGCTAAAATGGAAATGTCTTGCGTTTTATTCACTCTTAATGATTCAACAGCAATCGTTGTCACCATACGATGTTTGGGCTCACGCTTCACATTTCGTGCTCAGGAACGAATTTAGAATCACGATCGGAAGTTTTAATGCGTTTTCCACACGTAATTTTTAGATTGTAGGCTTACAAATCTTAATTAGAAGTTCCATCGAGACTTTCATGTTTTAATTTTAAGGATGTAATTTTACTAATTGAAAAACAGAAAGGTAAATACTTTGTATGTGACTGATTTCGGAATAAACGATTTTTTTTCCTCGTTACAGGCTCTATACAGAGGATAAAATATGCAGTGGTGAATACTGTGATGAAGCGAAATCAATATCATGGAAAATTGATCAATTGCTTAACCTACTTACATCCCGTCTACATGACAGTCTCTTCCAATGAACGTAAATTCATTCGAGAATTATTTACAATCGCAATCTGGGAGCCGCCCAAACGCTATCCGGTTGCACGAGTGTCACCAGCACGGTCAGAGCTGCCCTGCGAGGGTGGCGGAGGCAGGCGTTTCGTTGACACCACCAAGCCTAAGGTCCAAGCTCAGCTTCCAGGAAAATCCAGCTCTCCGGAACAAAAAATCAATCGCACAACTTTTTCTCCTTAAACGTTACGGAAATTTTTAGCTCACTGGGGGCTCGCTGGCATGGAGATAGTGAGCTAGGGGAGATTCCTGGAACTGCTTAATGAAGATTTATAAGAAAAAACCCAGGGATTCAAATCACTGGCTATCGCAAAATCTTGTCCAATAGAATATTGGCTCCGTGTCACCAAAATTTTCGAATTTGCTATCCATGCTTATGATGTTACTTTGGTTTTTAACTTATGGAATATTTTCTCCCGTTCCATCTACGTTAAAGTAATATAATTTGCACTCTATTGCAATTTGTTATACACAAAAGAGCCCTTTTTAAGGTATAACATAGCATTAATTAAACGCGTAAAGAACCAGACACCGCTTTCTTGATATGTTCCTTAATGCTGTTTACTGGCTTGTGTTAGGCAACAAATCCTCGAGTAAGAAGACCTTTTTATAGTCATTCTGAGTATTTGTTCATCACGCACACTGCCTCAGTAACTGATATTTTCTGTAACGTTTAATTTGCTCAGAGTGCAAAACTTCGTCATAATAGACCTTATTTTAAAATCCTATTGTAATTATGTACGTGTACGAACGGAAAGTACAGGTGGGCATTGGTAACGTTACATATAATGCAGTCCAATAGCTAAACGGAATTGTAATTAGAGGAGCTGAAATCGATTTGCAATCTGTGTGGCCTTTATACATATATTAGTGAAAACTCGGATGAGAATCATCATGAAAATTAAGTACATTTGCATGATCATTCGAATTTTCAATTACAACGCATCATTTCCTTCGAATAACTTTCCTATGGTAAAAAATTGCGTGAGAAAGGTTTAGGAACAGTAGTCAGTACTCCGTCTTTAGTCGAGCGCTCTTCGCTGTTTTGAGAGACCTCTTTTTGTATCCGTGCTCAAGCCTTGAAATTCGAGTTAATTCTCGATGTATTTTTTTGTGTTTGACGTGTAGAATATTCAGCCAGGTTCCACAAGCTGTAACGAAGTAAATGCATGTTCAGTGTTTTGAGTTTTAATACCATACTCTGATCATATTGATTAAAACGAATACGAAGTTTTCTTCTTGGGTTTAAACCAAGAATATTTAAATTGAAATTTGAGGGATCTACCACCTTGAACTTAAAAAAAAAGTTGAACTTCTCGTGAGATACGGAATGAGTTTTTTCTCACTGTGAAGTTCTAATGGGAATACAGAAGGCAGATTTGAATGGCATTTACAATAAAACAATTTTAAGAAGGGCTCCCTCGCGCCTGACTACAGGCTTGGATCTTTCTTGTTTTGGTTTTAAACACCATTGTCGGTGGCCCGATGGTTATGAAACGACTATAAAATACGGGTATATAGATGTATAAAATATGACTCCCCGCTAGAACAAAACTTGATTACAAAACTTGAGATCAGAAATACAAGCATGAATGTTGGTGTGCTTAAAAGAGTGCAGCTACCCCAGTAAATATGCTGTGATGAAGAGTCCAGTTAATCTAACAGACTTCTAGGTTTAGTTCCGACATTAAGCATCTCCTGATGGAAATTACTAAATCATTCGTCGCTGAAAATTTGTTGAGTATCAGAATAATTTTCAACTCAACTTCGAGACACCCTGCTTGGGCTTCAAACAAATTGTAACTTTTGATGAGAATCCTTTTATGTGGACACAAAAATATGACAAACTAATTCCAACGTTGACGAAAGCTGAACCAACCAGGAGGGTCCGCATGGATTATTTCTTAACGTGTGGTTCTCACAAGTAAATATTAGTTCTCAATTTACAACATCTAAGAAATCTGCCGACTCACTCAGCGAAAAAAGGTTTACGTGAGTCTCGTTTTTTTAACTTTTGTAAAAACTAATTATTGGGACACGACACTGGCTTGTACATCATTTGATTGCCTCGATGAAGCTGTAGAGTAAATGGTAATTACTCTTTTCATTACAACGTAACTCAAAAATTACGAAATGATTAAAAAAATTGCAAGATATATGGATATTGAAAACATTAGGAAGATCACCGAAGTTATTTGTGTATTCATACTAGTGAAAATAATGATTGATGTTTTATCAAACCATTGGCTTGCAGAGAAGGTGTGGAGAGTCGACGTCTGTGCATACAAGTACGTAATGTCCAGTCGTTATTGAAAACAAATGACTCGGTTATGAAGGTCTCGGGTGCAAGAGGGATTCCCTGCCGTCCGCCGGACCGGATTTGCAAAATACGAAAAAATTAATGAAGGAGAAGCCGGCAAAAAAGGGGCGAGCACGGCTTTGAACTGAAGCTCCTTTGCCTTTTGTGGGTGCATGCGACTGTCAGAGAAATGTTTCGACCGTTCTTCTATGAGACTGTTTCAAACTCTGGACGATAAACGGAACTTACATTGGCAAATTTAGGGTGTAATTAAATAGAATTATTTGTATTAGTAATATTTTATCACCTTGAGAACTGTCATGATCAACTCAGTATAAAATTTTTAGTCAGATTAGACCAACATAATTAGTCAAATTATTATACTTGAATGTGAAATAGTTGTAGTATTTCATTACCTTGCATTTCAGTATTAGAATATTTTAAAATCTTGATTTGTGTGTTCGGCAGCTCACTTGGTGACGGAAAATCCTCTCGTGAGGACGTTTTTGTGCTAAGATCAGGTGCAAATGTAAGATAGTACTCCTGCATCCAAATATCAAGCAGTTTTACATTATTGCAGCACGAGTGTGCAGTGAAGGAGTCGGCGTGATCGAAAGTCTCCTGAGCAACTCCTGCTGTAGATGTCAGGCAAATATCTTCTCTTCTAAACGAGATGCGATACTTTTCGATGGACATTATTACATGCTTGAGTTGTAGGAGCTCACCTGGGAACGAACACCCTCGAGTAGTGAGAGAAGTCAAAAAGGAGGAGTAAATTATCATGATGCTTTTTTACAAATCGAAGATTTTACGAGTTAAGAAGTAATCTACGTGAAACCTTGAGAGATATACTCGGTTCTTTGCGATGTTTGAACGCTGATAATTGACTCGGATGCAACTAAATATGTTCATGATTGATACCAGTAACTGCGGTCATTTGAATATTCGATTTACTCAAGTACAAAATTACCTTTTTGAATTCTTCGAAAGACTCGATGTTGGAGATTTTCAACTAGCGTAATCACCCAGAAAATTTGTAGATTTGCGTTTCCTATAACAGTCTGTATGTGAAAAACAGGATTGAAAGTAGATGGGTTCAAGTTAAAAGCGTTAACTCAGGCCGTTTTTGCACCTTCGTAAAGTGACGAACGTCTCACATATTTCCACGTGTCCTTGTTTCACAACGTTAGATTTAAAGTATAAAAGTTATACGAAGTAAGTTGGGGAGTAAATTCGTCTATGTCTGTAATCACGCATACAATTCCCATGTAATTGTACTCGGGAAAATGTTCATGTACCGAGAAAAAATAATGTTTATAACATGTTGCAAATTTTATCATAGGTGAAAACGTTCCTTACGAAGCAGGGTTGATAAAGGGCCTTGAGAAAAGCAGTCGAATTTAACTACATAAAATCTATCTAGTCGTGTTTTAAAATTTTGACTTAACGTTGTAATATAATATCAAGGATTATTTTTGCAGCCTGACCCATTAAACCCTTATATTTACAAGCGCAAGACGGATTTTTATGCAGAAGAGAGTGATATAATCGAATTGAATATTTTTTGGTACGTGAAAGAATTGTTAAGCATATATGTAGTCATGTTCGAAAAATGAACTCAAAAAATTCATGCGTTGTTTGAGAAAAAATTTCATAAGGCGAAAAATGACGTATGCAAGATTCGAAATTTCCACTGAGCCAACGAGATTTTTATCTTGAGTCACACATTCGAGAAGACTTGGCGGTACGACCCAAAACCTCTAGGATATTGAAAAAACGATAAAGTGAGGTACAAACGATAAGGTGAGGTCAAGCAATTAATGTTCCACATCAAATGGAGTCTCAGGTTCTCATCAGCCACTGATAAACTCGGCTGTCCTTATCGGTCGTTGTCCTCATCGGACCACATGCAGACTTTGTCATGAATGCACGCATGCAGTTTTACTCGCTGTCTTCATTGCACGTTTGTAATTTTATCTGTTAGCCAAAATTCATAAATTCAATTTTACGTATTGTCATTTACGCATAAGTGTAATTTCACCACCTCTTTTCAACGTTCATGCAGAATTTTCCCCCCTTTTTTCAGTGTTTTTGTGCAGTTTTACCGATTGAACTCAACGGACGGCTACGTCGCCACGTGCTGCAGGTGTGAGAGCACAACTGCGCACCAGCGGCGAGTCAGGATGATTGCAATGGAAAAAGTTTTTGGGGTGAAAATTCTGTTCGTCATAAGTGTATATAAATAAATCTTTTTTGCCTCGCTTGATTGTACTTAAAAAAAATAACAGAGTTATGTAACTTTTACGTAAATTTCAGCAAACGGTAAAAAAACAGTCTGAATAAATCTTACTTTTTTTTGCTGATAACGATATTATTGGGAGTAAATTTATCGAGCATGACTCTGAAGATTATTTGTCACTAAAACAACGTGAAAATAAATGCATCGACAATTAAATTCAGGTATTTCTGAACGTGTGTCAGTAAGGATGTATCCCTTGACATCAGTTCTCTTATTAATTTTGCGTGTGAAATTTCTGAAAAACGGTCATTTTATTTTGAAGAATATCGGTATCCTGATTGCAAAGCGAGTCAGTAATGTAACCAACTAACAATCACCTACCTGTCATGGTCAACAAGATGCAAGATCTGGAATGAATTATTTATATATTCATTCCTATCATCAGACCGGCACTGATACTGAAGGCGTATCAGATGATAGTCGTGTATCTTTATAACGAGTCATCTATAAGCATGAAATTTGATAATGAACAGGACTGATATTATGAGCAAATTCAAGCTAAAAAATTTCAATTGAATTCAAGGTAATAAAAACTCGTACACGGCTTCTGTGGCCTCGTACTTGTAGTAAATATGGACGGCAATGTTGCAGGAGTCCACAAATTCTGGTCTCACTAAGCTGGAGCATCAAGCATTATGTTCAACAGAGAATCTGGAAAGGGCAAAGAAGAAAATAATATAATCTACGTGGAATGAATCTTCTACTCTACTGATGGAAAAATAGGCTCACTTAATGGGAAAAAGTGTTCCCTGATAAGTTTTAATAATTTTAGTTTTTGCATACTAGTCTGAGAGAACACATTCACTACAATTTTTTAATAGAGGGTTATAACTTTTGTATACAAACACAATCTTGAATTTGAATGTCAGAATTGATGGAATGGGGGTTTATAATTTTGAATTTATTTGTTTTCATGGCTTAGTTATGGTATCTGCAAATGTAATGTTACCGTATGCAAAAGTAGAGCACAACACCAAGGAACTGATCGATTCACCGCAAGCAGCGCGCTCAGCGACTCGAGATAAAATGTAAATTGGCTTGAACCGATATACTGTGATGTTCGATGCGCCCAGCTGATGTTATAGATGTTAGAAAATATCTCACCAGCGGGTAGAAAAGTTTATAACAGGAAAATAGATGCAAAACACTTTTTACTCAAACCTTTATCTTTCTAAATACAATTTGTGGGCGGATATCGATACATTTTCGCACTCATATTTTCTGTCGCTCTTCGTACCAACCGTGTCAGTTTCTGAGTCTTGACTTCTGTTCAATCAAAATGTAACTTTGCCTATGCATTTCCCCTGAAAAGAAATTTCTCATGATTAATTTAGACCTCTAAATATGCTTTCAGCATATTTTGACTTTGGAATTCCAAATTTCAACCTCTACGTACAGTCTTTGTGCTCACGAGGTAAAATCTCCGATAATGAAAGGTGGATTCAGTATAATCTAACTGTCCAGAATATAATGCCGAGAGTCATCATTTTGTTTCGTTGCAAAATATATTTTTTCGTTTTTCAACAATCTTTCGATTCCATTTTGTATATATCTTGAACAAAATGCGTAAGATTCTCTGTGGGAAATTTTAGAGCTTCTGTTTAAAACCAGTTCAGCGAAACACGTTCAAATACATAGAATGTTTTTCAGATTTTCCTTGTGTATTTCTGTCATTACCAACTTGAGTTGTTTCTATGGAAAAAGTTGTTTCTGTGCTGCTAGTCAGCAGAGTATAATTTTTAAAGTATTACAGAGAATAAGAATGTAAACGACACAATGGAGGGAAAATAATAACTCTTAACACTGAACAATGTTCTCAAGAACTGAACACCCACTACGTCCTCGAGTAGAATCTCAGATATACCCTGACAGTTTTTTAAAACAATTTTTTGCACTATAATTATTTATCATTTTTTCATTCTGAAACGAGATAAATCTTGCCTCAACGGTCACGGGCGAAGCTCCCTGTAACAGCTGCTGCATGAGTTCATAAATTGTAAGCTAAATTATTCTCTTCGGAGGAGAATGACGGGTGCTCACCAAAGCTTGATCAAATAACAAATAAGGATTTTGATTCACGATGATTCCAAAGAAAATTAATGACGAAAGCCGCTTCCCTTGATTCATTAACAATGAGCACAGAAAGAGCTATATTGACAGCTGTAAAATAGCTATACCTGCACTGGTAATCCAAGAGCAAGTGCAGGAGATCTTTCTCATGCAATCCCGCTACGTTTTTGAGGGTCTGGATCAACAACGATGATATAGATATCAATATCACCACTGATAGCTTCTAACAAAATTACGTGAGGATTGAAAGCGTCTATATTCTGTCTCTTGTGTACCCAACTAACACCTTTCTTAAGTTTCACTAATACCATTCGTTTACAGAGTGTCATTTTAAAGCTATGTTTAAGCATAACTACTCCCGTATAAAAATCATTTTCTTACATATTAAAAGTTTTACTTATATTGAGATAAGTGTGCAATTTCTAATAAAAGCATCACACAAATTATTCTTTGCTGAAGCGTAAGTTAGTTCGTGACAACTCTTCTCTTGAAAGCTGCAGTCTTACCCTCGCATGCTGCAGTCTTATTTAGTTCATTCATTGTATTGGCTTTTGACTCTGCCGCATCATTCTGACGATGTTACGACATGTAATGTATGGAATTAAACGCTGCAGCACTGTTTACCCTACGTACTTTAATTTATGGGCTTTTGATTCCTGTGCCTTGACTATATTACAAAATTCCGGTTTTATGACTCTACCAGTGGGCAGTTTAAATAGTTAAACTTGCTCTTCTTTGTGTTTCGCAGTTTACTAGTATATTTTACGTTATTTCATACTTTTTGTTTGCTATTATTTATAAAAGTAACTTTAGTGATATACCTAAACCTTCTAATGTCAAATAAGGGCGAAGGAAACAAGTGAAATAGAATAGGATTCATTAACACCAACATGAACACATGCAGAAATCGACCCGGAAAATGAGCAATGAAAAATTCGGATTCGTCGTTCAACTACATCATATCGTTGCTACGTTACTAGAAGTGAACTAAATATGATTAACAGCACAAGGCATCTGTGAAATGATGTTCCGTCGTTACGTTTCTACAGATTAAATCTCTTATATTCTTCGTTCGTAAATATACCTGCCAGCCCTATATGTCACCAACCATTTCTCACTGCGGCCAGCAGGTCATCCAAGTCAAAATCTAGACGACTTAGCACCGCCAATCACTTTCGAACTTATCACGCCTTGACCATTCTGTCTAGTTATTTCATCTTTCCAGACATTCAAAAAAATGTCCTTCCTGATTCTCTCTGAACAATTTAACATGTTTCTTTGGATGATGCCATTTTACTAGGGGTAATATGACCCACCGGTGAGGCACGTAGCAGGAAACGTTTTAGGTAAGTTTACGAACCCCAATATGACGAATATTACTGAAGAACAGGCTACTCTTCTAAAAATCTCCACGTCTCCCTGGTATTCTTATGTATAGAGGATTTCCCAATTCTATCTCGGACACGAGTAGCGGCCTGATTTTCATGTGGTTACGACGAGTTTTCATGTTTTCTTTGGGAAATCAAGACTAAGCTCTCACAATTCACTGCATTGCATAAGTTATTCAAAGTTTATCATCTTTTATGCAAACTGGATTGGGTTGAAGTTTATTTCATTTTCAAAGGGATTTCACGGTCGTCAGTTGTCGTCCGCACGTGTAAAGCTCACCTACTGAGCACGCTGTTGAAGGGCACCCCAAAGTGAGTGCATTGAGTACTTTTTGTAGTGCGTACGTGCTGTAGATGTAAGTATCGGTCAAAATTAAGCCTAACAACAGAAAAACAAAGGCAGAAGAGTACAGAAACATCCTGATGAAAGTCTACGCAAGAGTTATTCAAGGTCGTGTATCCAGCAACGCAGCATTTCTCTGTGTCTTGGTCTTGAGTTTGCAAGAGTAATAACATGCTATGGTGCTATAGACTCAAGAAAAACAACAGCCAGTTATGGGGCTTACACTAGGATTCAGTATCGCACTGCAATAGGGTCGAATTTCTGATGACCGCAGTAACTCAATCGCACATTATATGATTTCTCGTTTCTGGATTGATTAAAGTGGAGAGTCATAAATGATTCAGTGCATGCTCATAAATATTTCCTTGGATTCACTATCGAGAGTTCTGAAAACTTTATGCTGCTGAGATAATCAATCACGAAGGTAAAAAAGCCTCATTTTGATAACTGATGCAAAATTTTCAATTTGGCTCTCCGGTTACCATGCTCTAGCAAGTCCATAAAATCTTACATAGAAGCGGCTTTTTTTATAAGTTCTATCGAATTGCAGAAACTAGAGCGGCTGATCATAAAAATTAGGACTATGCTCCACGGGGCTTCCCAATTTTACGTAAAACTGCACGCTGCAAAAAAATGCTAACCAGGATTTTAAGAATCGATTCTACGAAACTTCAGTGAAGTCTATGCTCTGTAATTTGAATTCAGTTTCAGGAAGAAGAAAAAAACAAGTGCCGTGTTGGTTTTCCCCTGCAAAAGTTGGTCAGCTTGGAAGTCCGTCAAAGAGCGCAGTCAGCGCTATAGCCATTCTGAGGTCACTGGAATCACACATCTGCGTAGGCCATGAACGCTTTACTCTGACGACATCAATGCAAACTTACTGGGACAAACTGTAAATAAATAGTCACACATTATATAACATCATAATATGAACTCACAAATCAAAGTTTGAGGGATGCTGACAGAAAGTTCAGTACATCACAACAATGACAGTATAACAGCGTCACACGTCTCGAGCTCGGGTGTTAGCAGATTGAAATCTCTCAGAAGCGAACCTGATAAGGCGAGATTTACATGAAAGAACAGTAAATTGACCTACCAACGTATGCCTGTTAAGAGTACTTTGAAACTCAAAGGAGAGTAAAAAATCGTACAAGTATTACAAATCAAGTATGTATCGTTGGCTAGACAATGGTTTGTAGCCTCTCGCCGTTTGGGAATATGAACTTTTCGACCGTTGAAACAGACCGTGTAAGAGAAGCACCTATTCAACACAACGCTAATGAATCAATGTAACTGTCGTAGGGTACATTTCAACGACCCAAAAAAGTTGTAAATGCAGATTTTATACCTTGACCATTACCTGATCAATTATATTGTAATTTAGAAACATTTAGAAACATTTTAGAAACATTTATTTACCACAAGTAATTTACATCAGATGCAGGCTTACAATCAAAGGAGGAATGACGAAAAACCGGGATCAGGACATATACCACATGTGGGCCCAAATAAGCTTCTAGGGCAAGCTATATAAAGTAATGGACAACACGTATGAATACCTAAGGGATAGCATGGCTTTTCTACAGTTTGCTTTAAGATAAGATGAGTCCACTAGTTAACTGATATTTTTGTCTGTTTTGAATTATGATCAATAGTTTCCAATGATTATCTTTCCAAAGATTAAAAGCTTGTGTCATTCCGACAAACAGGAATTTAATAGCGGGAAAAGTATACTCTCAGTAGAATTAATAGCTAAAAATAAGTATGGTCAGATAGATAGTATGGTGAACATACTTTCAAAGTGACTTTTTCAATCGTATGCTAATTTATACCATCCTTACCGCAACTGACAAATATACAGTAACCTTCAGTTAACCGGCAGCATGAAATTTAGTCCTGTAACGTTTAACGTAAACATTATGCGTTGGGGGTTTTAATGCCATGAGCTGATTTGATGAAAGGGCCAATTATGAAGAGTTGTTACATAATCTTCCAAACTTCATGTTTGGTAAGATAATTTCAATGAATTCTAACCCTCCGTTGGACAATTTTACAACTTGAAGGAAGTAATTGTGAGGGAGCTACTGACTTATCATTACGTTGAAAGATCTTGTTCAATGTGACGTTTTACTTAGCTAAAAAATTCATTTAGTCGCGTGCACCGCTAGGATCCGTGCAAAAGCTGAACAAAAACGTCACCTCAAAAAAAAAGAGCCTCGTCATGGAACATTTTCTAAGTTTTTTCGGCACGTGGAGTTAGCGAACCGTCGCTACCGAAAAATGATAAAAAATCGGGCTTCCCCAAGAGAAGGTGACTCGAGTCACCAGTTACAATCCCGAACTTTTTTCACCAGAGAAACTGCTTGCCTCGGGCAAAACAATCCTTATTTCCCGTTCTAAAGTTCATTTCATATGGTCATAATTTCATATTGTCATAATTTCATAGCAATGTCAGTATAGTCAGCCGTCACCATACGCTAGCGTTTGTCAACAAAGGACATGCGAAGCTGCAACAGGGAGCTCTGTTTGGGGTGTAGGGACGGCATCCGAGTGGGGGCCTCAGCGCGCCTATATAACTGCAGGGGCACAGATCACTGGCACGAGTTCTCTCTCAGACGTCCCAGAACATCATACAAAATGTGAGTCTCTCGATTCTTAGCCTTGTAAACTGATTGGTTTAGCCTGCCTGCGAGTGCTTTGACTGAACGCCCTTGGTCAAACGCGACTAGCTAGGTGTAATTTGTTTGCTTTCACCTAGGATTTACCTCTTTCCATGTGAGGCACGTTCTCTATGACTGTCAACGATTTTGATGAAAATAGAATGAGCATTACAACGATCAGCAACTATCTGTCGAATATGGCAGCTACAATGGATGCATTTTACATGCCTCGACTTTTGTGAATCACACTTTGAATTAATATTATGTTGCAGGATTTTTCATCTATTACATATACTCCAACCATTGTTTTAGCAATTGTTTTGGAGTCACTTATGCTCTACTGCAAATAATTTTCTAATTTGCTGACACGACTCGTACGGTCATTGCTAAAATTAGAAGTAATTGTTTACTTTTAATGATCGTGTTTTAACATTCAACATTGTGAAAATGCTTGAGTCATGTATATCAATTGCACTTCACGGTCGAGGAACTTTACCTCCAAGTATCTATTAGGTTCAATTTACCTTCTGGTATTAATTTAATTAACATACTATATAACACGCAAAAATAGTCAAACTCACCTGTTGATCTTTATTTTATGAAAACACTTATTAGTGAGTGCAAGGTTGTGACTTACACTTCGCTTTGTTTTCCGATCGAATTAGTTACACGCAAGTAAAAATATTTATTGATGCCGCATGGCTGCCACGTCAGAATAAAATTCTGCGAAGACATGGCGATGGTCATGTGGCCTGCATGGCCGAGCCAAGGATAATCTCACCTGGACGCAAAAAAGTGGTATGAGCGCGCCTCGCAAAAACCAGTCAGCTGAGGCATGCAGTTCCACTGCGGTTCTCGGAGACGGACTCTAACCTTCATCTCTGAGAGATGAATATAAAAAAATAGGTACTAATACGAAGGCAAAAACTGCCATCGGGCACCGCCCTTGAGAGGGGCTGAACTTGACTTCAGATTATCACAAAAAATTACGCACGCGTTGCTAGGTCAAGAGCAAAAGTACAACCTGAAGCGAGATGTTCCTCAGTCTCGTGTTCGATGACATGCGCGATGAACTTCTGATACAGACAAGAGTTCACAAATTTCTTCTTCACTTAAACTTCAGGCCAAAGTTCATATGGTGCTGCTTGGACTACAGCTGTGAAGCAAGAGTTCAGGCGCAGCTGTATGAACTTTGGCATTAAAACTAGCATTCAAAAGCTGCCTCACTCATCTGGTTCTCATGGCCAGTTTTCCTGTCTAGATCATGAATCTCACATGAACGTTGAATTATATATATTATAGTTCTGCCCATCTACAGCAATATTTGTCATGAAATTTCTTTAAAGTACAAGCTCGAGATTAATAAACCTACTGCTCTTTAGTTTACCTACACAAGCTGAGAGAGAAAAAATGGATTATGCCGCTTGCGTTTACAAAAGAAAACAAGCAAGCCTTTCATATGCAGTAAAAAATAAGTTTACATTTCGAAAAACGATTAAATTTCCATTGTGTTAGCAATTTATTTATACTGCTCGTTGTATCACAACAGGAAGCTTCAAGTGAGCGCCGTACTTCTCGCTGCGTTGGTGGTGGCTGTTCAGGCTGCCCCCCAGCAGGCCGGTCAGGCAGCAGCTTCGGGGACCACACAGGGCCAAAGCATCGATTTCGACCGCCTTGACCCGAACTTGACTCTCAGCAAAATCTCCCAGAAGGATCTGGACGCCTTCCTTGGTAGCAAGGAGGCTGTCAATGAACTCGTCACTTGCTTCGAGGCCATCAGGAGATGTAGAGCCAGGGCAGGAGTCTCCCTTGTCCGTAAGTAACTAGGAAAATTGCTGATATGGGCGATATCTTGTTCATTCTTTGAGATTAATAATTCAAATCAGTATGAATCTTTGTGTGAGATGTTCTCCAGTTCTTCACATCAATGGGGCAACTGCATGTTTGTGTGTTACACGTGCCACTCACATTTTAAATTTGTCAAGGTTTAATTGTTTTACTTCATTATATGATCTGGGACAAGAAAGGACTTTCAACTCGACTTGGATGGAAAGGAGTTCGGAATGATGCATCAGGCCTCATGAAGCGTATAGCGATACACCATTAATATAAATTTCTACGACTTGAACGGCACAAACGTGTAGATGAAATAATGTATACGGTTCAACTTTTAGTTTTGGAAAAATTTCTAAACATTTAATGTCACTTAGTCAAGATTAAGAGCAAGTTTAACATTGTGTATAATTTGGCTAGAATTCCGGAGACCGCGCACTCATTCAATACCTCCGAGGTAAAACTCTTGTAAAGTAAAACTCTTGTCACCGAATTCATAAGCGTACGGGGATTTTTTACATTGTTCTTTGACCGCTGCAGGTGACGTGAGGAGCCTGGGTAAGGGCGGCACCTGCCGTAACTGCTCAGCCGCCGAGAGGAAGCACACACGGAAACTGGTCGGCAACGCCATCGCCGGACTGCAGCAGTACCATCCGCAGGAGTGGAAGCGTCTCTTGCCCGAAATTGGTTTCCTTCTCTAAGGTGTATTGACGTTGATACCATCAAACAATTTAATATCATCATGATAACTTGACTATAACATTCTTCAGTTACGATCAGGAACATTTTTACATTCTCAATTTTTTAGTCCAGATTCGAGTCAGTGAACTAAAATTTATGTTGTGTTCAGTATTCGCTGAGTTCTTTTCTTCAAATCTGAGTTCTTCAAATTTCTTTTTGTTTAAATAAAGTTTGCGTGAAGTTTGAATCAGGCATGCGGGGGCATTAACGGATAAGCGGTCACAAATAGATTCCTAATGCTAATGCGATACTCAGTCCCGGCGTGGCTCAAATTATGCAAATCCTGCAGTAATTTAGAGTTAAAATTATTTATAGCTCCTATCAGCATGATGCGTAAGATCTTTATTAATAAATCCTGAAAATATTTTTTGCGTCTGTTTCATTTTCTGTACGTTTTGATAACATAAGTACCTACACTTGACTGCACGAAGTTTAAAAATCCTGTGTGTTAGAAATGTAAACGCTTAACTGCACACTGAAGGGATGTGGCCACTTCTGCCTCTTCCATGTACGATAGGTGAGCTGTTGGAAATGAAGGACTTCAAGCCCTATTTCGCTCGATACGCTGTCTAACTATTATCCTTGCTCTTTCTGTACTGAGGCGCAGTACGTTTTGAAGCAGTTTCAGATTTAACAATATTTCGGATGCACCAAGTTCAAAATTGAACTACCCTGAGATTAAAATTGCCTGTATACTACAACTGCCCTCGGGCTGTAAGTAGCTTTGAAGTTTCCCTGTTTTCAGAATTTACGTATCTTCAGACTGAAACTGCCTTTAAAATTTAATTTCATGCAACCTGTAACTACGTGAAGAAATTCAATGTCGGGATATATTGGATACTACATACTTTTATAATACTAAAAAGTAAAGCGCTTCTGCTCGAACATGAGTCAGAACATTCATGTTAAAGATATGACTAAATTTATAAAAATATTTTGGAACACTTCAGAAGCGTCGTTTGTAAAAGTAAAGCCTATAGTCATCCACTTTGACTTAGTATAAGTTTGCCAACCCTGCAAGCCTTGTACTGCGTTGTAGTGCCTTCAAGTTCTTACTGAGCTACCCCTGGTGCATCAATGTGCTTAGCCCCTCTTCTCGACTAGTTCTTCTTCCTGTCAATTCCCTGAAAAATGAAACCAAGTCACACTTTCAGTTTCATTGGACATGCTGTGTATCAATACGAAGATGAGAAAACGTTTTGCGTTGAGAATACAAACGACTAAATATTTTGGCACTGACGTGGCAGCTCCGTAGCTGTCTCAACCCAAATTGAGTTAGAGTCTGCCTACTCGATCTAAAATCGGTGTATCAGAACTTTTTGCTAGACTTTGTTTCTTCTTTACAGCGAGATCATAGATTACCCATATTCATGTCCATTATTTTTAGTGATATATATATATAATTACAAGCTCGGTAAACTTTTCAGAATTCGTCAACAGGGTGTATACCTTAAAATATGATACCACAAAGGTCCTCTATCACTCAAAACTGCAACTAAGAAATCATTCCCAAGAACAGTCACATTTACCTTCGGTAATTCATTTATCAGTGTAGGTGTGCCCATTTTTTCCTAAAAACAAAACCAAGTATTTCCATCTTATATCCTACTCGAAAGAGTAACTTTTCTTTTTCAACCACCTTGCAAATTTCTGTCCCTTGAAAATAAAATTTTATAAAAAGTAATTTTATATCATGCAAAGCATTCAATGCAACAGTACTGATTTAAATGTCCCTTAAATACACATCGGAAATCCACATAAAAAAATTGTTGCATAACTTTGTGAAGTAATTGTACAATAAGCAATACATAGAGTATGAAAAGCACGGGGCTTGGCTGCATGTAAGTTTTAAGATAAATACAATTTCAGGACATAAAACATTTAGAAACTTTTATTTACCACAAGTAATTTACATCAGATACTGGTTTGAAATCAAATGAGGAATGAAGAAGAACCGAGATCTGGATATATACCACAGGTGGGCCCGAATAAGCTACAAGGCTTCTA
>VOMN01011906.1:0-39501 GCA_014899125.1 Orchestia grillus
CAGTGGTGGTTAAACAAATATCTATCTATCTATCTATCTTCTATCTTAACTTTGAAGACTTCCTAATAGTTGTCGGTGCTGGTTTTTTCAGTTTTGAAACTGAATGGCCTAATCCGAGAGGGGTCTGATTTCTTAGCTCGTAAGCATTACTCCTTTCTATGTTAATGTTCGTAATTCGAGGATAATATTTTTCTTTGTTACAATTATAAACCGTTCCCTTAAATCCACATTTGCTTCGTTTATCATGATCATTTTGCCTTATGGGATGCTGTTATATTGTCTAACATACACATGAATGGATTCAAAGAGAGCATGTTAGAAAAATACCTTGAAAGTATATTTTATGTTCTCGTCTCACGATTTTTTGGGTGCGAGTTTCTTGATAAATTGAATTTTCCTCTAGGTTTTATTATGATTATTTTATCACCTGTGGGTTTTGAACGTTGTATGTACTATCCTGTACGTTATAGATCAAAAATGTTTGAAACCTGTTTTCGGGTCTTATTTTTAGTGACGTGATGACCTTTATATACTTCGAGGTGGGTATACGCTGCTCGGAATGATCGGAAAATGATTGTACTCTGGATATATACTGAACACCTCGCTCGAACGTCTTGCTTTGCTTTCGCTTCTTGACCTAATCCTGATGTGAATTGGGCTTTTCATTTTGGTGTTAATGCGTTGATATGATTTTGCTCGTAGTATGAAGCCTTTATTGGTGCGTTCCACATGGTTACTGACAGCGTGTATGATCGGGATTTTTTATCATTGAGCATACAAGGGTGTCGTCGGAAAATCTTATAACTCTATGAGCTGGGATTGTTTTAATGATAAACATTTTTTAATTGTAATGTGTGTCCGCAATTTTAGGATTGAAATTTGTTCTTCGTAAATGTCTTTCTTTTGCTCAATGCACATTACGATTAAATCTATGCTTAAGAACAGCTATGGCAAAAACGGAAACGCTCTCAATCTTTAGAAGCCCCGATGGAAGAAAACGAATTATCGATCGCCTATTGTTTCTTTTATTCCGTTCAGCTACGACCTGTTGTACCACCAATTGCATTTCCACTTTGCACTGCAATTGGTATAATCAGAACAGTACTTAAAATGAATGATAGTGATGTCTTATTATTATTATTTCCCTGTTTTTACCTCTGCCTCACCGCAGTGAATGTTAGTAATGCTTTTGTGTATTCTTAAAAAACTTATTTTTTGGATACTCAGAGAGTATCTCTTTTGATTATGTAATAACGCGAGGTATTTTTATTTATAAAGAACATTTGTCAGCACATCCATTGTTTGTTTCCGCATGATTTATGATCATTTTATAAGGCTTCAGTGATTAATTTTTCTTTCTCTCCGATTCATGATTTGTTTCATTTGTAAAGTCACTTCAATTCACTGTAATTAAGTTCTTCCTTATTTTTGAACCTGCAAAATGAAGATTCGATAATGATCAATAACTTACGCGTAAACACTCTTTGTAATGTTTTTTTACCTTTTATGATCAATATCAGTTAATTTGAAATATTTGTCTCATTGTGTCGATAATTATCTCTTTTCCACTGAAGCCTTGAGATAGCCATCGTTTTACACTTGCATGTGACCTTTACAGCTGTTCTATCTCCACACTTTGGCAGGCGAATCCGGGACTTCGATTCAACTTAGCGCTCAGACCGTATCATGTTTACTGTGAAGGAACCTTGCTGTTCTTGTGATCCCCGCGAAATGGGTCCCGATATTAATACAGATCAAAGAATTAAGTTGTCTTTTCTACTTAATCTTCTCATGAAGGCTGAGACTTTGCTCGTTTATCAGTAATCTGCGACTGCTGGGTTGCTGAAACTATTTTCTCTTTCTGAAATTAATAATGGTTCTCAACGAAGGATTTCCTTTAATCCTCTCGGAAAACAAGAACTTTCCTCGTTTGCTTCCTTCCAATTATTTCGCTTTGCTACTTTGTGAACTAAGGACTTATTGCAAATTACGCACTGAATTTAATTTTTGTGCGTTTCCTTAGTTTGATGTCCGAACTCTGTTGTTCATGCCGTCATTACTTCTGCGCTAGCTTGATTACAGCCATTTGCCGTGCACTGCTCGATTTGTAGCGCATTATGGGCTGATTTTCATTTCGTTGCAGTAGCACAGTTCCTGATATTCGCAGTGATTCTCTTTATAAAAATGTTATCTATCTCAGTTCGCGTATACGTGTCGTCATGGAATAAATGTGACATTTATCCATCTAACTTTTTTTCGTGTATCATCGTAAGTTAGCTTATCAATTTTATGGTCAATCCAGCGTGGAACATTGCCTATAGAACTCGTGATCTTAAACGAAGTGAATATTCATGCGAAAAAATTTGTTTGATGAGGACGTAATGTTTACGGAACTGAGATTTGTGTTGCAAGTGATGACGTAATTATTGTGACGGAGACATCAGTTAAGCGCTCCTAAATTTAGCTAATGTACTTCTCTGCGAGGGCTGATGGCGATTCTGATGGGCCACTTAGTGGCGCTGAGGTCGTCTTGCGTGAGCCAAGCTCTGGCCCCTTAACTCACGCTCGGAAAGTCTGCACTTCGTTGGGTCAGTGTGAATGTAACCACACTTTTACTGATTACTTTTTACTTTGAGTGTTACACTTGTTTTAATCTTACTCTTATTATTGTTCTTTTAGATGTGCTTGGGAAGACTTCAGTTGACAGTTCTTTTGTTGTATTGTGCCTGCTAACTTCTAATCTCTGAAAGTAAGCGAGTTCTTTGCCATCGATTCCATATTGCCATATCGTTGAGCTCTGCACTTCGACTCACTTCTTTTTTCGAATGTAATAGCATATTTTTCTGGTGTGAATTTTGTACATTAGCGTGGTGCTAATAGCCTTGCCATTCATCCCAACGAGCTACGAGAGACCTGTCCCTGCGCTCACTGTCCCACGCCACTTGAGGGAACTTCGCCTGTCTCAGGTGCTTGCGGTCACCTCCTCTTCGCCAATTCACTCGCACGTTCCCTGCATTGCCGCCTGGTTGCTCTTCGTCTGCTCAACTCATACATTCTCTGCATTGCCGCCTTGTTGCTCTTCGTCTGCTCAACTCGTACATTCCCTGCATTGCCGTCTTGTTGCTGCTCGTCTTGTGCGAGCAGTTAATCGTCCGCTGGCCATTTGGAATGAAATTGAACTCGCGTTCGATTTTGGTTTGATTTAACATTTTCGTATGCTGTGCTTCACTGATTATTCACTTGTTTGCTGCTGTGGGTGCGTTATCCCGCATTGTTGATCGTCATTTCTACAACAACGGTGTTACCGAAACTACGTTGTCTACGAAACTGTTGTCCTCTTGACTAGCTCGTCAGAATGTGGGGCAGCATCCGTCTGAGGGGGCCGATGTGGTCCGTTCTTGCCACTGATCGAGCTGTAGCTTGCGGGTTCCCTCCTATAAAGAGGTAATGCCTGAATTTCTGTTATGCGTCAACTTGGATCTATTCCGGAATTACGCTGGAAATATTTGGAAAATATTTGCTTTTAAAATTTGAATCTAATTCTTTAACTGGTTTCTGAAAACGAGATTTTTTGCTTTCCTTGTTCATTTAGTTTTCACGTATGCAGTGCATTTTGCAATTAATAACTTCGTAAGATTAAAAGAAACAGACATATATTTCTTTAGACTGTTTTTTTAATTTAGTAGATAGCAGTCTGTAAGTTCGTAGTCTATGAAGTTACTTTTGAAAAGTATAATTTTCAGTTGGTTTGAAAATATCTGCTCTATATCATTTTTTTCTGAATTTTTATGTACTCTGCATTATTGAGTACGAATTATCATTTTGGAAAACGTCAAGTCTAAAAATTTTTAGACCCTTAACTCTTCGTGGCCTGAATTTATTTTTTAGGGTAAACGAACCTTTTCTATGTTTAGCATTATACGTATGTGAATCGATGTTCGAATAAATAACTAAAAACATGACCGAGTAAACTGTAGCAGGTGCCTAAAGCATTAAATTTGTTACCGGATGTTAAAAGGTGAATTTAAGCCCGTAAAAATAATGTTGAAGTCACGTAAAAGTTGAACGAACTTGTGACTTGAGCCTCACCACGCGTTGAAGGGTTAGGTGAATCCATTGAACTCGCCCTGTTTCTCCATGTGTCTCCAGTTACGATGTTTTTGAAGGGATGTAGTTTTCTGACTTGAATTTATCTACTAAAGTGCCTTAGATGCTGCCCAAGTGTGCTCCTAGGCAGAAAGTCTCGTCATGCGTTTTTTTTTATCTCTCGTGGAATTTGGCTTTTCGCGTTACTGACCTCTTGCACGAGTGCTCCAGTGCTTCATTCACTTCTTCAATCTTTGGTCTTTCTAAGTTTTTTTTATCACTTTAAAGTGTCAAGATATTTTATGACCATGTACGGTCAAAACCCCAGGATATAATATTGAATAATATTCTATTTACGGAGCTTTCTCTTTATTGAAAGTTCGGTGAGGACCCCTTGACAACTTCACAATTTCCTGCACTTGGATCAGAATACGAAATGAAACGTGCGTCGCTCGGTGTCCTCGGATTCGAGTTCTCTGGAAATTCGGAATTCGCAACTTACGCTGAATGAAGTAAGCCTGGATAAATTTATTCCGCATTGTTAGCGCAAGAGTGCATCATTGCAGTGTGGACTAGCGGTTGAATGCCCTGCAACCCTGCTTTATTGCTGCTCTCCTACCATCGTAAATTATTTTACCTTTTCTTGGCTGCTAGTGTTCGCAATAACGCAGTCTTGATAGCTAGTGGTCTCCCTATAAACTTGACGGAGGCGTGGGTATCGTTATTCTTGTTTTATTTTCCTGGATTTAGTATTGGACATTTACTGGCCAGCAGACTCTGAGTCCCGATTGATTGGTTTTATTGTCTTGAAAGAGAGGAGCGAGCTGTTCGGTGATTGAAGTGTACCTCTGCTTGAAAATCCATTGAGATCTCGCGAGTTGTGAATGCGACTCGTGGCAGTCGTTTTAGCAGCGTTCTCACTTCATACTGGAGCAGTTGTGATTTTCTTTAAACGATATTTTTCGGTGAGGCGTCTATCGCACGATGAATTTCGAGGCTTAATGATGCCGATGCTATATTATTCAATTATTGAGACCTGCTCTAATTTTATTTTGGTAAAATCTATAGTGTATTCAAATATAAGCATAATTCAGTGTTGAATCATTATTTATCGACGCCCCAAATGTGTATGATTAAATTACTCTGCTTATACTTTTCCTAATAGTTTGTACTATGAATGTAAGCTCCATGCACAAGAAATTAGTTACCTTCTACTAATATGGTGTGAGGCCTCCACGAGCACGAATAATGGCGGCAATTCTGCATGCGTTGAGTCTACAAGTGTCCAGAGAAGAAGGAAAAGCTCGGGTAATCACTGACGTTTCTCAATAATTCCATCCTTGATGCAATGCAATTCGGGACACGCGGCGGCGGTCCCTATCCGTTAGAATTTTCTTCCGATCACAATTTCGACTAGTCAGGGGGTACTCAAAATCTAAATTAAAGCACACGTTAGTTTTATGTCATTTTTGGAGTTGTTTTATGTACTGGATTGCTTTCATTGCTGGTAGACCCTCATTATAGTACAGCGTGAAACACCAGTGAATTCCGTTACTTCCTTCACTAGATGTGCCTTAACGCAACCAAGTACAATAGCCAAGTACAATTGCCATTCAGAGGAGTCTTACTTTCGTCCCATCATTGTGGAGCAACCAAGAAACAAGTCTACTGCTTACGAGCTCTAAATGAAGAATGAAGACTGACCCCAGTTCAGTATACCTACTTATGATCTAAGCTTCGGTCGCAGCTGCGAAAACCGATCAATGAATGAAGTAAATAACTGGAGCTCGAAAAACAATATGAGACTTTTTCTTTGCCAGGAGAGTTCCTTGGATCATCATTGTTTTTCTTTTAGATTTTATTGTTGTGAACATTTTGACGATGTTTCCTCGTAGCTTTAGGCCATAAATTAACGTAATAATTTAGAATTATCTCCCCCATGCTCGTACACGGTCGGATCTAATTAACCATTCCCACCTCATGATCGATCAGAGGTGACAGCGACGTACTGCCCCTCTAACATCTTAGGTCTGAGTACACACTTCAGCTTGCCTGTATTCGCAGCTGCTCCTTACACTCATCATCGAACAAGAATGGCCGTCCCTGCCTTGCACGTACTACTTACCTTGCTCTGCGGTCGATCCACGCCCCCCAAATGTAGTTATCAGGCATGCGAAAGTTTCACACCGGGGATTAATTTTTGAGGTAGCTGCGCGCTTTGATATTCATGGTACATTTACCTACTTAATTTTTCGCTTTTCTGACACGAATTCTCCATAACCGTATTTATAATCATAATTATATTATTTTTCCGCGTAAATGTCGTGCGTTTTTACTGGACTTCCTAAATTTACGAATTGCATGTGTAGATTGTGTGTATTTATGTGCAAAGATGAATTATTACCATTTACGTACTACTTATAAAGCTTGATTTTAGCATGCACTTGTGCCTCCGGTGTACAGTAGGTATTTGGTTTTCCATGATATTTATTTTTTAGGGCTATCTCGTTTTAATTTATTTTTGTCTTTCTATTTGATTCTTTTAACACCTCCGTTGATAAGTGATATTGATAATAATAAACCAAGGCGCTAAACGTACAAGTTCATAAGGTAATTATTATTTGATTTTACAGCCTATTAAATTTAATTGAGGTGTTTCACTTCTGTTCTTATTCCCTGATATGTATTGGAAAGTCCACAAAACATTCCTGGTGGTGACGGGGCTAAAGCATTGAGCTTGCCTTCTCGAGACATCTTGCCTCTCTATTAACTGTTGTAGCCTATCAGGTGCCCATATTTTCAGGCTGGATTACGACTGTCATATTTTATCATGGCTACGCGGCACATACTGGCCGAACCTTTTATTTGTCGTAGAAATTCGTTAATATTGAAACCATCCTATTAATTAATTCTTGCTTGTATTGGTTTATACTTTATTCTTGAAGAATTGAGCTCGTGAGTACATTTGTGGGATATACATGTTCATTAGGTGTTTATTTGTGATAGCATGTGCTAAAATTTGAGGAAATTTTTTATGCAAAATTTTCTTCATATTTTAAAAATATTGTAGAACCTATCTGTAAAAATTTTCTCCGGCTGTAAGGAGTTTCCCATGATCTTATGCAGATCACGTTTAGGTGAACGAAAAAGTAATTAAGAAAACCCACCCGCTTCCACACGTTTTTAGGAAAGACTAAGGAGAAATTTTGCGGTCATGCATTATCGTTGATGTATTGGGGTCGTGGGTTGCGGGCATTCTCGCTTTGGGATTTGTGAATCTATTCTCAATTTCTTCGCTTCACCAACTTAGAGCTTTCCACAACGCTCTTTTAATTGCCAGCATTAACGCTGCTCCATTTATTCCTTGGTTTAGTGCATTCACGCGCGATTAGCAAGAGTACGGCGAATGGTTTCTTTCAAGAAAAGAGCTTACGCTGATCATGATGGATGTTGTCGGTTTACATGAAAGCTTTTCATGGTTACGTAAAACGTTGGGGGCCGCCATCTCGCTGTGCCGGACCGACCTCGGTCGCTGTCGCTGCGATAACACCGCAAAATGAGGCGTTACACGCGAGATCACCGAATTTCAGTCAAAGGCTCTCGAAACCATCATTCATATATTTTTCTATTTGACTATTTTTCATTGACTCGGAACCAACTACTCAACCCAGTCTGACTTTTTCGCCCCTCAATCGATAAATAAAAAAAATTGATAAAATTACTGGGATTAATAAAATTATAGACAATTACGGTTGGTCCGAGGAAGAAGTTAGACTGGGTGTGTTGTGTAAGGTTGAGTGAATTCCTTGCCTTTTGTGTAATAATTTTGTACTCTTCATGCGTTTTTGTCTCTACGTTCAAGTTTCATAGCCTGTTGAATCTTATGAATCGTATCAAAAAGCGCTCGCAAATGCTCATTCTCGATATAGCACCCGAGTAGTTGTGTTCATACTGACCACTTCGAACTTGAATTTATAGTTTTTTAAGCAAGATTTTCTTCAATTCGAACGCCGGTAGATTATGTTGAAGCAGTTTTAATGATAAGAAATTAATACCTGAATAATATTTAATTATTTAAAGCTCTAGTGCATTGCTAATTCATACAGTTGCTGTGGAACTGTAGACTTTTCTTACTTTTTTATAGTTATTACTGAATGGAATAATTTGCCGTGGTAAGAGTGAATGCTATGAAGGAGGTGAATTTTTTTCGTACACTTCATTAAAAAAATAATTTGTTGTGCAAATGATTGTTCTCCTGGAGCGGTATCCCTCTCTCGACCAGGTGAGACGTTATTGACCTGCTGTGTTCCCTAGTGAACACTTTCCCTTGCGCTGCAGGCCGAGCTCTGCAGCGTGAACAACACTCCGCACCGAGCTGAACTTCTCGAGACTGCCTTTTTTTGGTGTCCACCCGTCGCCCTAAGAGCTTTCAATATAGGCTCTCCTTAGGACACTCGTCATAATTATTCTCAAAGTCCTGTGATTATTCTCGCGCCTCTGCCGATGCCGCAACTTCTACCGTAAAAGTTTCACGTAAAAAGTAAATGAGGCGCATAACTAAATCACTTAAAGTTAATTAGCTCCTGAACTTTTCTCGTTCCAAATTTTCATGTTCATGACATTATCAATAAAAGGGTTCTTTAACGCATAATTTAATATCATTACATTATCGGCTCGCAAAAAGGTCTGCGATAAACGTATAGAATTTTAATATTTTGTATTTATTCGCTTGGATTCATCATTCGTTTTATTAATCTGTTATTGTGTCGTAATAAAATCGTTGGAAGCGGAATGCAAAAATCCAGTGTGTAAGGAAATTTTCTTAAATTACATAACTTATCCTTTATTTACATCCTCTACGGAAAGTCTAAAAAAATAAGACCTGGAAAAACGCCTTCGGATAGAGCAGTTTGGAGTTACTTTTGGCTTTAAGTCATCCAGCATTGTGGAATCACAAAACAGTGAAAAGTTTTATGCATTCCAAAATTAGAATGAAAGTATTGTGCACCATGTTTAGCCTTTTTACTTGAAATTACCACATTATGTTTGCTTATAAGGCGTACTTGAACTTCAATGCTCTCGGAGTTTAAGGGAACTGCTCGCAGAGGCTTTTGAATTACGTGTGTCTAAAATACTTCGCTTGCGGTAGCATTTTATCTCCAAGTCTGGAGAACGATCCGTGTTTGTATCATGATCAATGGGATTCGTATGGCTCATTATAGTCCTTAGCTCAGCACTGTATCCAAAAAGTAGGGAACAACAAGACGGTCTGATGTCTCCCTCTGAACGATCGCTACCAACCATGGCTGTTCGCAGATTATAGAGGGGGGAAAAACTTGTTCGCCATAATCATAGATTCCATGTGATCAAACAGACTCCAGATGCTCAATGCCCTAAAGCCTAACCAAATGATCTAGTTAAGATCTGCCGAACAACGCGAGGTGACAATTCTGACTAACCTTTATCGTTCAAAAAGGTAAATTCCCTTTGTTAGACGATAGACTCGCGCCTGCAAATAACAATAACTCAGTCCTTGGACTGTGCAGTATTAACGGGCCAAATTTCCCGCAGATTATAATTATATTATCTGAAATCAAGGGCCACGATTTTGCGTTAGGCAATAGAATTAAGCTGCGATGCGCTGTTTGGCTGCAGCTCATCGAGCCTGGGGCAGGTCACGCCTGTGCTTAGATTTCTGATAATTTTAAGGTTGATCTAAGCACGACAATGTATTTTGTTGCCCCTGGGTTACCGTCGTTCTGATAGTATTTAGGGACCAGTATCTTCATGCCTCAGTCTGCGCCTGACCTACTATTTAACTTGAACGTACACTTGAATACTTTATTTCTATTTAACGCGTTTAGGGATAATTTTGTCGCTCTTGGTTGTCCTGTCCATCGTTCGGGTGAACCAATATTCATTTTATTTGCTCGCTGTTATTTAATCGGATTAGTGTTTATTTAATAGGATTAGTGTTTGCAAAAATAATAGTAAGCTCGGGCAGAAATTATGGTTGGATTTGTTAAAATGATCGTGCAATCTGGTGTGTTCTCTTGTGATGATGTA
Source organism: Orchestia grillus (assembly GCA_014899125.1). Lineage (NCBI taxonomy): Eukaryota > Metazoa > Arthropoda > Malacostraca > Amphipoda > Talitridae > Orchestia > Orchestia grillus. The sequence continues at coordinate 10,153 of VOMN01011906.1, forward strand.
TTCTAGCTTGGGGATGAGACGTTTGAGTAGTGTCTCATATTTAATGTTGAGCGATGGTATCACTCACTGATTGGAGTTACTGGATTGACAATGGATTTTTCGTCTGTTTTACCACACTCAGATTAACTCAATTTAAAATGCTCTTCAAATTTAGTTTTAATTGTATATAAAAACGTCAGCTCTTTATTCTAGAGTTAACACTTCTTAGTGCATGGGTGAGGGCTTGTTCAAGCAAGTAGAGCATTTCGTTTTTGAGAGGAGTTGTCAGTTGAAAACTTTCACCCCGAAGCAAAACGTCGTCGTTATTTTTGGGGGGGATGTGATTTATTTTCATGCGCTCGAGTGGGGCGAAATCGTAGCCTTGTTTCTGACACGTTGCATCAGTTACGAGGGGTTACAGAAACTTCTCTGGCTTCACCCTACGTAAAGTGTACCTGTAATTGCAAAGTGGCTTCCGATCCAACTTCCCGCTGCTGCTGATCTTTTAACACCTTGATTGGTGTTGGAACTGGAGTTCTGTCGCTAAAATCGGTGCCCTTGCTCCACCTCGCCCTTCAGCCGCCGCAATGGCTGTTTGGTTCATTCATTTTTCTTTGACCCTGACAAATCTCCAGCAATTTTGTTTTTTGAAATGTGCCCTTAGCACCCATCATTGTCAGTTACTGAAATTTGAGGTTTTGTACGAGCTAATAAGGTTTTTACAACAATTCATTTAATAATGAATTAACGTACACCAGCTACTCCGACGCCATTGCTGTTTCAGGTCACTGTTATCGTGGTAACTTGCAGTGGGTACTGTTGCTTCAGTAATGCCATTTGAAGTGAAGTTGTATTTTTTTCTGTGGCGTTATCGATTTGCTGCAGTTTTCCTACTTTCATATTGTCTAATCCTGCAGTCCTACTGTAGTTCTTTTGACTTAGTGGTAAATTCTTTATAATAAATTACCTTCTATGTCAGGTGCATTCAAATTTGGAAGTATTAATGAACAATTCAATATGTATTGAAAAACCCTTCGAACAGCAAAGCGTAGAATATCTCGTGATGTACAGGAATCTCAGTGGGGGGCAAAAGAAGGCCAAAAATGTTATGAGTATCGTGCGTTGGGTTTGGATTTAATACTTTTTTGCATTAGGTTTTAGAGACTTGACGATAGCGAGGCGATAATTACTATATAATCAATATAATTACATGTTTTCTATCTCGCCTTTGTAATTATATGTTGCCTGAAATTACGTAATTTAACTGATTTAAGTGGTACTCTTTATGTAACTGATATAATTACCCTGCTTCTCGCTAGAAGAGTCACTAGTGCCTGTCCTCCTGAGAGCCATGAGGGGATAACACGGTCTCCAGAAACGATCTCTGATCTCACTGTAGATCCTGCAGTATTGGTTGCCCCTATTGTCGAGTTTAGCTTATGTCTGGACGTCTGGAAAATTGCTGTCCCGTTCAACGCTCTGATGTTTTTTCTTCTAATGTTTTCCGTACTGGTCGTGGGGAACTGCACTGGTAATTGTGGTGCACCATCTTTTCTGTTTACTTATATATATCGCGCGGTTCTAGTGGGGCGCTGTCTTCAATAATCTGAGCACTGGTTTTGGACTTGTTGCGACGTCCTCCCTCCGTGTTATTATGATAATGCTGATGACAATTGTAGGTGTACGTAGTAATAAATTATATCTTGATAGTAATTGAACAATATTAGTTAAAATTTTAAAATAGTTAAAATTATATATATATATATGACAGAAAAACTTCATACATTGGGCACATTAAAACTTCGCTTTCAGCTGTACAATTGCAACAGGGACTAAATTAAAATCTATATAGTGTAGCTGAGCGGCCCAAGTTCTCCAAATGGAAGCCTTAACTGCAGTCCAAAATAGCAATACTAGGAAGGAGGGTACGTGGACTTCAGAGGTCACTAGCACTCCAGATGCACATAAATGTATCACTAATCTTCTTCATAACTGCCCGGGCTTCATCTGTGCAAGAACTGCGAGCAAAATGTTACTCAAATATTGAATAGAAAAATGTAGTCATTCTCCCGGGTTTCTCTCAGTGCTGTATGCTAGAATGCACATGAGGATTGATGCACTTCATCGTTTCGTCACTCGAGTTTATTGATATTCGTTCCCTATCTATGTGTGTCTTATTACGCTTTATTTGCGTGGCTTTTTCATTCAAACATGTCTTGTGTCCTGTAGTTATTTTCTTCAGTCAAGTTGCAGTAATTAGACGATGGGAGCATGGACGAGTGTGTCTTGGGCTTACGTGTGCTGGCTGATGTTACGCTACTTCATGAAGTTAGCCCCGCCTGTGAGGCAAACTCGCGCACCTCATCTTAGTTGCGCCCTTACCTCAGGTTTCTGCAGTGCAGGAGACCTACGCTATGCTTTGCCATAACTTATTGTGTCGTGGTTTTGATTGTGGTGAATTTAGCTTCACCTACGTGAGGAACTGACTACGATTGACGTTCGCGGCTCAATTCAACTTCCTCACGAGACTAGATCTTAGGAAGAAAATAATTGTAATAACGTGCTTTCGCATCGACACAAATATTCCCAACTAATCTCGTTTTCATGTTTCTTGTTTTGAATGAGAAAAATTGTCGATACGTTCATCAACGTCCAAAAAAGGTCATTGTTCAAATTTTAAACATTTCGTATTCTTAACTAAATACATTTAACCAACTCGTAATGTTATCGAAGCGAGGCATAATAAAATGCTACTACTTGTAACAATTTTTCTTGTGATTCGGGTTCATTGTTGTACTTTGGTTAATCAAACTTTAAGATTGTGTAGGATTTTGTCTGGTCAATTTCGGGAGAAAAGGCGTTGTCTGCTGCTGTATTTGTTCCTGCGTACTGCCACAACTCGATGTGTCACCTATTACTCGGTATCTTTGCCAATACCTGAACAATGCATAGGCACTTCTATGTAGCGCGAGAGCCGCTAACTTCCACATTAATGCCCCGAAGTTGGCAAATGAAGCCCTGAAGTCATGCCACTCTCTCACTTAAATTTAGCGGCGACGGCGAAATTCAAGCATTTTCATTTTCTTTCAAATTAAAACATTTATTGTTTAGCAGGTGATAATTTTCCGATTCGTTCTAATGATATTATTCTTTACAAATAATGCTATTTTACTTATATTTATCATTAGCTTGTTACAGCAGAGCGCCTGATAAGAAGTTGTCGTTCAGAAAGAAGGCGTTTTGAAAGACTATTTCGGGCTCGAACTTTGAGATGTCAGAGTTGCAGAGCATGGCTCTGCTGCGGTACACCATTGCCTTTATGTATTGCACTCATGTCAAGAGTCTGTTTTCTGTGGATTTTTTCTTTTATTTTCTAGAGACTCTTATGAGCGCTCCAGCACGACCCGGATTGCACTCGTCGCCCTTTGAGCGTTTTTTTCTGAACTTCTCCAGCAACATGGATACTTGAGTGGCTGAGTGGGGATATTATTCTGGATTTGTTGCTCGGGTCCGCATTTACTTCTAATTTTCGAAAAATACAGCACGCACAAAGCTATAAATTACAAAAAGCTCGTTCTGCTCGTACAATTTTGTTAGAATGATGCTGCGTTTCTATTTACGTCGAGTGTTCTAGAGAGATCTCATCTGTGTTAATAAACTTATTTTTGCCGCCTTCAAACATGATAGCGTACGTATTTCAGTGTTGTATTTCTGCTCGATCTTTCATTAGCTACCGCGGTTGGAATTGCAGGAAACGTATTGAAGTACGATTTTCCGTCATTTGAAATCGTTTGAAAGACCGAAGAACTGCAAGAAGTGGATTCTTTCATGATTCTTAGTGGTCTGCCGATAATTATTAATGGGAAATTTCATGTATGCTGAATGATTCTCTTCTGTTATTTTGCATACCTATCCATCCTGTAATGCAAGCGTTAATTGAAACGTTTCAAATTAGTGTTACAAACTGCTTGTTTCTGGGATAGGCGTCTGTTTTGAAGTCTGATATTCGTGCCAGAAACCTGGCGAATATAAATGGCTTGGAGAATCACGGTCATAAATTCAGTCTCGATCAGGTGTCTCGGCCGCAAGTCGTATTTTATCGTCAGCGGCAGCAGCGACCACCATCGGCTACCTTCCTTTTTGGGTCCCTTTCTATACTCAAAGCTTCGAATGCTATTGATGCCCTCTGCAGTCCTTATTTCAAAATTAGGCTTCACTTATGACGTACAGTTTTTGTTGTGATACGTGCTTTAAACTGATTGTGTTCACCAATTCAGCTATAATAATAATAATTATTTCCGCGACTCAGTGTGAAGAACATCCACGTACTGAGATGCAGAGAGAGATCTTATATTTTTCGGTGCCGTATTTCCGGAAGTGGGAGTTCCCAGAAGTACGGTAGTCGGCGCTGTACAGGTACTCTCTCCATTGCGGGCCTGCTGCTTGCCACGACGCGCCATGTCGCATCTACGCCGCAACGCTGTCGCCTGAAATTTGAGCTGCTCTTTCCTGGTATCCTCTCATTGTTATTTCGTAAATATTCGGCTAGTTTTTGATCGTGATCGAATGGTTGTCTGTTATTGATAGCGAAATTATCCGAAATATAATTTAGGATTTGAGAAGTTGGTTCGTAGGGTTTAGCATTACAATCGCTGATCTCAGAAACCTGTTTTCATGTCTTTGAAGCGATTTTTAATTGATCTAAACTAGAATTATTCTAATGTTATTAACTAAAATTTCAAGTTCCATTTCTAGATTTGTGGTTTCGTGAAGTGCTGTATAGATTTCTGGAACTAATAAAATGATGCTGACCATCTTTTGGCAGTTTACTTTGTTCGTTTTCTTTGATGTCCCACCTCACCATGTCACATATTTCATATTCCTCTGCGTGAACTGAACAGAACGATATAAATTCTGTTTTGACATTGCACCCTCTTCCAGTTTCCCTTCGTTTGATTTCCACGTTCTCCCCAGTTTTGAGCATTCTTGTTTTGGAATTACAGGAAGTATTTTCGTGTTCACTTTTCGTGCGTTTTGTTTTGCTCGAACACGAGGAAGATTAATTGGATCCCTTTCCGTTTTTTCTTGGCGATTCAAAGTCCTCGTGATTTTTTGATGTCATTTGCAAGAGTACTGTTATGTTTTGGCTTTTATTTACGTCTCCCTGTCGTGTCCAGTCTGCGGATGTTCAGTTAATAGACTTGAGTTGCAATTTGTTGGCCGGCAGCGGCTGCTGCGAGATTGATGGCGCTACGGTGATGCTTCAGATCGATGCGATTCTCTCGAGAGCATTTTGCTTTTACTTACTGCCACCCCTGCCTGCCCAGTGCTCTCACGGCTCAGCGAAAATTGAGATTTTCTCTCAACATAATAAAGATAAATTTAGGCGCCTTCGAGGAGTGCTTTGGGTGGAATATGCAACGGCTCTTACTCTTTTCAAGTACCGAGTATCTGAACGATAAATCTCGTAAAGAGCATTATACTTCAGTTTCCTTGTGTTAGTGTGTTTTGTACGCTTGATTCAGTTCGCAGCTTTTGAGTTCCTTTATACTTTCTGTCAATTTTCTCACTGCGTTAATTAAATTTATGGTTTATCGCAAAATTTCGGTTTTGTCTTCCTTTTTTCAAATATTTCTTCTTTTCAAGATAAGAGCATGTCTTCCAACCTGCTTCGCTCTTTGCACAGCTTTTAGCTACGATGCATTTCAATATTTTTTCCAGCCCCAAACGTATCAGAACAAAATTGTAAGCTTAACTTTTGCAGTCTGCAGTGTGGGTCAGTTTTTCAGGGATACTTGGGGGTTGGCACATGCAATGTACCACGTGATTAAGTTCAAGTCTATTGAAGCAACAAGCTCTTGTTTAATTCGTACGATGGCGGTTGCATTTCTCCATCTAATTGGCGTGCGCCCTCGTCCTCAGCTTTGAAACCTTGTCTTCATGAAGTACATGTGCCCCAAATGCCACCATGCTTGCATGGCGCAGCTTGTTATCTTTGATGTTATCTTGTGCCTCTCTATAGACACGATTTCTGAAGCTTGTACTTGAGCGCTAATTCCGCGTCAGAGCTTAACTGGAATCAACCACAGGGTTTATTATCAATAATATCTGAATATATCCTTCGTCTACATGATGTTGTTTGTTGTATTATCGCTCACTGATCTATCTGTAAACGTCAGTATTAAGTGCTAAACAATAGAGCATTCTGCTATTCATGTCGAAATTCAGGATGCAGGATCATTACTGGTCGGCTCATAACTGACGCATATTATGTTGAGGAAGCAACGTTCGTGCGCGGGTGCTCACGCGCGTGAAGCTTCTTACGATTAAAGTCCTTCCTTCTTGATGTGCTTTCGCGGCTTCGAAGGCAGACGCCTGGCCGTTCGTGTGAGAAAGTTTACCACGCCGGATTATGGAGCTGAATGGTGGATTTTTGCACTCATTGGTTGTTCATATTTCAAATTTAACTCACAGCTTATACTTGTGATTTATTAAAACTTGATCATCGTTCGATGATATTCGAAAACCGGTGCATAAATTATTTTTTTCTTTCTTCAATTCACTGACTTAAGGAAATGCTGAACCTTTGTACCCGGGATTTGTCGTTTGAGCGAATAGGAATACCGAGTGTTTGCACTGTTTAGTTCTTTGTACAATGCAACCGGTTTGTGTCTTGTTTCTTTTATGGTTAAGGTCGCTTGTCATTATGGCGGGTCCGTGCTGTGTTTTGAGTGCATGAAGCCCTAATGCATTGTTACATTTATGGGAAAGTCTCGTGACCTGCTTCACTTTGTTCTGCTCAACCTTGAAATTTCCAATAAGCTAAGGTAACGTTCGTGCACTAGGTCGAGCGCACTTGAAGTTCATACGCTGCACGATACGTCGCCTTTTTAACCTGCATCATCTATGCCCTTGTCTTTTTTACGTTTTGCGCCCTTTGTGCTAACCAAACCAATTTCGGAGGGTATGGACCAGTGCTTCTGTCTCATATCAAGTGATTCATTCGCTGCTCGCATTAAAACTTGGCCGTCACGCTTGCCTTAATACGTGAAAATGGCATTCTCGAAGCATTTTAACAGCATCACTCGGAATTGGCGGCTAGAATACGCATGTATCCCGGACAGGGAAAGGTCTTGGAAAATATAAAGAAACCGCAGATCCAGACACAAAATAATTCTTTGAATTGTTATTGTGAGGATACGCTTACAAATAAGCACGGATCTGGAACTCATCTTTTATTTGTAAGTTTAGCCGTATTGTCATTGTCGGGCTTGTCGGGCCAATCAAGGAAGCAAATTTGGTGTGCTCCTAAAATTGCATGCATTGACTTTGAAAAATGCTTTCCGACAATACTTTTTATTCTATCGAATCGAATGATGAATGTTTTTTTGTCTTGAATTAGTTACATGAATATCTAGAATTCGTTTGAGAAACATTGTGTGTATCTACTGTATATGAGTTGTTCATACATCCTGAGTCACTGTGCAGGACTGCTTAATGACACAGTGACCCAATCAGTCATGTAGACATACATGATGACATCGCGTAGAATGTAGCATGTAGAACAGCATCGTGCAGAAATAGGTACGCAATGGCACAGTGGTCAGTGGTCTGATCAATGATGCGAGTTACGTTGTTCTGTGGCGTGACGTGCGTCCCACGACGCCCCACCGCCGCGCCCCGTTGCGCTTGCCGCGTGGGCGACGTAACACATGCGTGGCACTCGGGTGGTGATGGATGTTGCTACAGACCTTTGGTTCCGAGATGTTCCGGGCTCGTGGAGGTCACCACGTGTTGAGGAGCTCTTAGAATTTTCTTGCTTTATTCTCCAATTTCGCCAGAAATATTAGTCGAATTGTGTGAAGTCACCCGCCAACTTAGAGAAGGAATTGAGAACAAATGTTGTTGAGCTCTTAGTATATAAACGTCGCTGTGAACCTTTGCTCAAGAGGTTCATTAATTCTTTTTGTGTTTCGTACGCCGCGTGACCTCGCACTGGAGACGTCATTATTCGTAACTCACTTTTTATTCACACAACGATGCTCAGCCGACTGTTTTTGATGGTCATCACTTATTTCAATTTTGAGTTACCAACGTATTGAGGCTCACTAGTCTTTTTAGTATTTCCAAAAATTATACTTCAAAATAAAGGTCATTTCCTGTCTTTGTATTATTATTAGTGTATTGAGCTACTCTGTTTTCAAGTGTCCAATGTGATATAAAGTCTCAACATTCATTTCATCAGTTATTCATAGTTTTTTTACTCGAGGTTTCTTTCAAAGGAAGTTTTTATTCACTTGCTAATTCAAAAACCATTTTAAATGCTTGTAGTGCAATTTCTTTTGCGTATAAGTGAGTGCGAAAGCTTCTTCAATATTCTTAGTTGTGATACTCTAATTTAGCTTCACTTTCTTTTTCTCCTCCATTGCTATCTTGAACACTTTTTCTTCTTGCACTTTTCTTTCTCCGATTTCAACAAATCAGTTCAAGTTCATATGGATTGTTCCGTGCGATGTTATCGTATCATACGCTGGAGCCTTCCAGCTTAGAAGCCTTAATCTTTTCTAAAAAAAGGTTCATACTTCATTCAAAGTTCTCAGGTTACTTAGGTTTGTCCATGCTATGATATGGGGACTAGTCTCCCCAGGGGAGGACACTGTTAGGTTACCTCAGCTCTAGCTAGACCTTTGGGACTTCTATTTTTNGCGCAGGGGATCTTGTCTGGGAACACACCTTGTGCATAGATTCCCCATTCTTTTAAGTCCATACTTGATGGTCCATTCCCTTACAGTGCGAGATAAGTCTCGAGTTGCTGAAGCTCTGCTACCTTGACCAGTGCTACCACTATCGCTAATACACGGTTTGGCAAAATGATCTGGCTCGTTAGTGGGTTAGTGAAAGCAAAATAAAATAAATTGTGAACAAAGTACTACTTATTTTTTGAATGTATATATAATGCAAATTCGCTACATTTTGTTCCTATTTAAAAATACTTTCGCTCACTCTGTGTTTTATTTTGCTTGTATCAAATCAATTACTATATTGAGTCATATTGTTACTTTCTGTTTAGGAAACAAATAATGCCATAATTTTAACTACGATGCAAATGGCATGATTTTAAATTCCGCAGTCCATCGATTGAAATGTTCTCACGACCAGTACGTTCTCTGTCCTCCGGCTACTTAATAAGTTCTTTCGAAGCAAGGCGCCCGTGTTGACAACCGCGTACCGAATAACAAACGCGTTACAACTCGGGAGCCTATAATCTGGCAGAGCTAAAATTGATCTCATCAGTCAAATGAGAGTCGTTTAGGGCCGTATACTCTTTTGAGCTCTTCGATTATGAACCAGTTTTCCAGCGTCAAGGTGACAGAGCCAACAAATGAGTTTGAAATTGGATCATGGTGATTTAATGTAGTGTTTTCCAGAAAAAATGTACTTGAAAACTTATGTTTTACATTTTTTTAAAGTTATTATAGTGCAACTACGCTGTAAAAAATCTTTTGGTGAGTAACGGTTATCGTATGCTTCTAAAGGGATATATCTCCATAATTTTCACCTTAAGAAAACACTTGAATTTTCCTTGTTCTGTAGCTAGTGAAATACATCTGTTCATAGTTCGTAGTGAAACTACGGTTCAACGACTGCCATGAAGGCAGGTCGAAGACCAATTTAACGTTTCCTGTGCTGATTATTCCCGGGAAATAAGGTTATTATGGCTGCTGCGTTATTCTGTTCGTGTGAAGCCTAGCATTTGTTTGTCTTAGGCGCGTTGCGAATCCTTGAATTGGAGTGCCTTTGATTATTCCAAGACGGGCCGAGTTGTGTGCTTATCTTGGTTGTTGAGTCTCTAGTTTGCGATCAGTGATGTTGCAGTAAAACCTATCGTACAAAATGCAGTGTTTTTGCTGTCTTTCTGCTGAATGTTGACTCTATTTACCGTGTGATGAGTGTGGGTGTTGTAAGCTGGAACTGGGGAATTGGCATTCTAACTGCACGTCAAAACTTCTGTTGGAGTTCGCTTTGATGCGCAGAAATTGCGGATTGCGTATTCCTATCGTAGAGTGGAAGTGTGCAATGAGCTTTCATGGTAGTTTCAAATGCGATAAGAGTATTCTCACGAAATTTCGACGACAATAGTGTTACGAATGTGCATAGATGCCGTAAGCTGGTGAGACGCTATATGAGATGCCATACGTGCCTGAAGCAAATATTTTGGAGCCGCCCTTGGAACGTTTTTGGAACATTATTTTGTTGCAGAGGTGGCTTCTATTTCGCGGTTCACTTGACGACCAAATTGAGGGAAGTGTTGGTAGGAAGGCGAGTCCTGCAGGATCTGCTTTCTGCTTAGCTTTTACATTGAGTGCGCTGTGAGATAAGAATAAGTTTTTGTACACAGAATGTCGTGTAACGTTTGTATGGCTGGGATAAATTCAATGGCGGGTATTTATTCTTACTATGTTCTAGGAAAATTTGAATGGATTTTGATAATATCCTGATTTTTTACTGGACAAATAACCATGCTCATTAGCATTCAGAAAAATTTGAAATGTTACTGACATTGCTGTCTGCTAGAAAAAATTGATAGTGTTGGGTCATCCGTCGGCCCTCTTCAGTTCACCGTCTTCATATCTATTTCCGCTTTTGGGTCGTGATCAGTTTTTATTTTAACGCCGGTATCTTGATGTGCTCGTGGAATCTTACGGCTGTGCTTTGCTTCTCCAAATCCGAACTCGACTTGAAACTTGCGCATAACCTTAATTTTAATTCAAGCCTCAATTTCAACCGTAAATTTAACTTATCTAAATTTTAATGAACCTAATTTTCCTTAGCATGAAATATTCCTATTGATCGAACCTAGTCCAGCTAACTTTGCCTTGTCGGTCCTACAAAAATATTGAAAAATGGTAATTCTGTCAAACAGTGCAGGACAGATGACTCACCAGTTAAAAGTGCTACTGCATGGTATCGGATGAAAAAAGCGACTTGGTGCTCAGTTCGTTTACGTTGTCCCCATTAGGCTCTCTCGTAAATTTTATAGCTTAATGCTCGTTAGAATATGTATATACCTGACTCACTTTAGAACCTCCATGCTACTGGCGTAGTTCTGCGTTGGAACTGCAGTTGGAAATTCTATTCACCACCTTCACGTCTTCACAGAGCTGGTTGTGTTATTAGTTTGTTTCTAGGTATGTTTCAGGGGATTTCCATTTAATTTTGCTTAATCTCTGAAAGATATTTTTTCTTGAGCCAAAGTATATAAGTTTGCACGGACTTGCCGAGGAAGCTAGTTTTCAACGCATCGGTGCTTGGCTTTGATTGCTCTGTATCTATTTCATGTTCTGGCTGCTGATGTGTCATGCGTACGGCTGACTGGTATGCTGACTGACTTTTATTTCAGTTTTATGGCTTCTTGTTTTGAATCATAGTTTTCAACTTCGCTAAACGTTCTTTTGATCGTCTTGGAAAAAGTGGGAGATATGATACTGAAGAGGAGAATCGCTCAACGGTAATACGAGTATATTGTGTTTATTTTTAGTAAAGTGTTTGAATGTTGATGAAATTCCCTGAAAAAGATCTTGTAATTATCATTATAAACTTCGGGCACATACATAACATGAGCATTTGCATGCCATTTCACGATTGGGTTCTATTTTTGTCATTTGTTTTCACGTTACCGTCAGCTGTTTCTGAGAAACCCTTTTTATTGTTCGCTTACATTTTTTGCGTATGAATTGAATTTGGGTTTTAAGCCATTAATGCATAGCATACATTTCCGTACACACTTGATGGTAATGATACCAAATTAGAACAATGGTAACAGAAGGTAATTTCAATAGCTGTTATATTGATTACAAAGTACCTCTCCATTTTTGTGCTGAAATAACTTATACAGGAAATTTAAAAGTGATGTGATGCTAATTTATTTCTCAATTTCTATTCCTGTTACCTCGTGATTTTTACTCGCACCTTTCATGGAATCGCATTTACTTAAGCAACTGGATAACATTCTTCTTTCGAATTTCATATCTGGTGCAAATGACCTTCTAACGAATAATTTAAAAAAAATTATTCAAAGTTTTTGAGGAATAAACTCAATGTATCAATGAGTTAACGAAGTCTTTCGTGAGGATAAAATTTCGCCCATTTAAGTTAGACCTGCTAACTAGCGACTTCAGCTTAGTAATTACGCTCTTAGTAAATTTTTCCTCTGATTTTGCTTGAGTTGTTTTTGCGTCTTATTGAAAGTAAGTCTTGGTCTTCCGAGTGAACTTTGATGTCGGCCAAAGTCTACCCAGTTGAGGTTTATATAACTTCGCAGCGCGCTTACATCCTGTTCTTTTCGTCGTTAGTTGAAATATTTCAAAAGTTACATTGTTTTTTTTCTGGCACGGCCTAGGGAACACAACCGCGTTTAGAAAACTACCGTCAGTTGAGGCCAGTTCATGGTGAACTAGTAGAGATGAGTTCATCGCGAAGTTTTCAAAAAACTACTTCTTGATCTTCTTTATGAATGGCTCTGTAGAAAAGACCCATGTGATGCTTCACTCCTGAGAAGTATTCCTTGTCTTCACTAGAGAATCGGATTTGACTTGTACTTGACTTGACTTGCTTGTCCGAGTGGTACCTATGGTAAGTTTAGTTCCATTATATCTCAGACTGCTCCGCGAGATTTCTTGTGTTTCACTGCTTATCAGTGTTACATGTTGCAGAGAATTTTGTTTCGTTGCCTTCATGCAGATATTAGATGCTCCTTTCATTTTGGTCCGGGGTTTTCCGGGCAATTACAAAGTCGAATTTGATCTCCCCTGGTTCCAGCGAGGCGGTTTTGTCCTACAAGCCCTTTGGAATCTAATCCTATGTTGACATTGCAGGATCATTCAGGGTTCAATACAGAATATTTTCACTTTTAGCCATGTACTACACTAACTCCATGTGTATGATATTAGTGAATTGCTTATAGCACTTCAGTGAGATTAATTCCATAGGCCAGTGTGTAAATAATTTTCCAATTACCATCCCACTTTTCAGCCGCACTTCCTGGGATAATCAATGCGATTACTCCGAGTTTTTAAAGCGGGTGTACGTGCTAACAATTGCAATGTTGACTGCGTTTTGAAATTCGAATGAAATCGCAGCTGGGATCTTTCATTAGCTCCGGGCGTGCGGGGAGCGCTCGAGTTTGCTCCCGCGCCAGCGCTCGCTGCGAAACTGGACCCTGTAGAGTGCTGCGGTTCGGGCTAAAAATCGTGCGCAGGACCATGGCTGCCGTTGTTCTTTTGCCCGCTCCAAAGAATGCTTTGTTCTCCCCAAAAGGTTTGTCTTGTGCCCTGTTTTGTGAATAAAGAGTCGAGTCGGGGAAATTTTTCGGTCAGTTTCGTATCGTAGCAAAAATTTATGTTTTCTCAATTCGCTGTTCAGCTACCGTCACCATCGCTGCTAGTTACTACATATGCCCATGTTGGGAGCGAGAACAGTCGTTCTCCACTCGAATTTGTATCAAATCTCAGTGCTAAATCAACTTGCAATTAAACTGAACTGAGTTTTCCACCGGGTTTGTTAGAAAGTTCAAAGTACGGTCACTCAAAGTAGGGACCACCGAAAAGCTGCGTGACGCATATCGCTGTTGACAATACAAGTTTACTACTCAATGGTAAAGTGATAGGCCGGTGTACAGTTTTTTATTCGAATTTTTTTAGTTTTCGAAGTAAGAATTACGTTTTAGTGTGACCTGTTATTTTCTCGTAGTATTGTCCAGGGGACGGCTGCATTTTAGTAAATTACTTCGCCTGCTTTGTCCGACGATTTGAAGTCGCTTGTGTGAATTTTAAAGCTTACTTTTCCAACGGGAGTAACTCATCTTTCTTATGCTGCTCTCCATGGACTCCCAGTTAGTTTTAGCACTGATATGATTTTCCTTATGATCAGAAAAAAAAACAATTTTAATAGCGTATTGAGACTCTTCTAAGTAAATTTCCGCTGCCAGCTTTCTGTGCAGGCTTCTGGGGCTGGTGCAGTGATCTTGGAATGTTTCACGAGGCAAGGGACGCGAGTCTTAACTTTGTAGCAAAGTAATTCCCTCACATTACTATCTGCTGGTCTTTGATAATCATGTTCACCATTGAATGGATTTTTCCCTTTCTTAACCCATTGAATCCAGAACACCTAGGTAGTTGTTCAAATTTGAATAAGCCTTGTAATTAGTATTGTTTGCGTTTAACTAAGACTATAATAAAGTGTCCATGTATTGCTTGGCTGGTGCTTCATGTGAGTCCGGATAGTCCCCTAGCTCAAAAGATTTTTCGCATTGGGGCACAAAGAAAATTTTGTGCTGGGGCTGCAGTGTCTCTTCAGTAATCAAAGGGTTAAAGGGAATGAAATTCTTCAAAATGACATTGCTGGCATTCGCTACTCTCGTATCGATCGAAAGTGGCTCGCTGAGCCTCATGGAATAGCCTCCGTGATCTCTTTAGGCTTAAACTCTATTTAGAATTTGTATGACGGGCTCTGTCGGGAATTTGTGCGTGCCTCATCCTCTTATCTATCAACTTTAGTAGACAACGTATGCTAACAACTTATGCAAATTTACACAAAGTTAAAACGGTATGACTCTAAGCTCCGTATCGTCGACGCCATTTAGAATGAGAAATAAAATTCACTCGATACAAAGTTGAATAAATTATTGAAAACCATTTACTCCTGCTGAATCAGTGTATGCATCAGTATCAAACGTTTTGTTAATCATAAGTTTTAAATTTATCCTATACTGAAAATTTGCGCTCGTCGTTTTTACACTTCGTTTTTGTATGATATCATAAGGCGTGCGTCGATGATTGTGATGAAGGATGTGCAGTAAGAGGATCTCGGGTTGATACGTGACCCACGGCCGCGTCGGCATAATTGTGGGACCCGCGGTTAGGCCCCCTAAGTCCGTGGTGTGCTGGGACCGCAGCGACGAGTGGGTGTTGTACTAACCACAATCCTGCTGACTAATGAAGTTTCAGTTGCGGTCTTTAAAACATACTTTCATCTCTGTAAGAGTGAGAAAATCGATTAGGGCGTCTCTAAATTGTCTTGTTCAGTTCCATCTGGTGCGAAGGGCTGGGTGACGATTTCGTACCCTACTGTTTTCTATCGTACTTCAACTTCTGTGCACTGGAATTCGAAAAGATTGTTTCTATTTTTCCTCGTGAACGTGCATTTTTTTTCGACATGAGCTCATAATTTTCGAAACATTCCTTTGGTACGTAGTTTTTCTAGCACGTTCGTGAATTTTCGGCGGACGTAGCCTGTGACAGCCGCACGCGTCAGAAGGCTGACGTCGCTTGTACTCAAGCCGCTATTTTGGTTCCCGAGTTTGCACTCACCAACCACCACCAAGACCGAAACTATCCGTCTTCATCGAGGTCGCCATTTGAGGTCTTGATCAACTGAATCTCTCGCCATTTTTCTTGCGTCCCTTGAAATTTGCTCTCGTTCTCGCGGGTAAATTTACTGTGGAACATTTTCCGTGTGACCTTGAGGTGATGAGCTCAAATTGGGCTCATTTTTTCATTTTGTACGCATTGCGCCTCGAGGTTTGCTTTGCCATTTTGAGGGATCGGTTCTGAATTTTTGTTCTGTAGAATGTTGTTTTATGGGTGCATGTAAATCGAGTTCATCTGAATGCTATTTTCATTTCTTGAATTTCGTACATTCACAAACACAAGAGTAAAGCACTCCTCTTTAAGTGATTTCGACATCACTTGTGCTGATCGCATGACATGAGCGTTGAGTTCATGTAGCCTCTATATGTAATTCACGCTAATTCTATTCACTTGCCAAAAAACGAATCGATTTTGAACGAAGCTCGTGATCAACGTTAACTGGTCTCCTGCGGACTTGGTCGCGTTTATGCGTCGAAGGCGTAAAGCCAATTTAAGGAGAAGCCGCACCCACCAAATGCCAGTGAATTTTGCGATACTATTGAAAATAATTAGCAAATTTCTTGTCAGGAAGTTTTATTTCTCTTTAAATACGTTCATGAAACAGTTCTTCTTGTTAATTAAACGTTGCAAAAGTTAGCGAAGGGTTTTTGTTCTGAGGTTATCTCAGTAATGGGCACGCTGTCGCTCGCGTTGAATTATTTGTGAAGGAACACGGCGAGTAAAACTTGACCAAAACGTGTGTCATCCGAGACCAACTCCGTGGTGAAGCGAGCAAGAATTTGCCCTGCTACGAACTATCATTCAAATTGTTGCGTCAAAAAAACAACGTGATTACGGGGCGATTACTAATATATTTTGGGGAAATTTTGTCGCTCTATCTTTAGGGTGTTCAAAAAAGAGCGGACCCCGATAAATCCTAAAATATATTTTATTTTTACAGTAATAATTAAAAACTATACACCATTGGAAAAATTTGGGAGATTATACAAGTTTTAATTAAGTTTTAAAAATAACAATAATAAAAAATAACATTTTAAGATGAGTCCCATCCTGCGCAATACATATCATAGATACAGTCATACATAATTAATCTTCCAAATTTTCTCTTTCCAATGGTATTTCATTTTTAATTATTACTTTACAAATAAAATATTTTTTTAGGATTTACAGGGGCTCGGTCTTTTCTGAACACCCTGTACTTCTGAAGATGCACGGTCTTCTTCAATGTGTGAATCACTTTTTCAGAAAGGCTAAATAGAGGTATACATACTAGTTAACATTTTTTAGTTAGTGGCATTGTCATCTTTAATTCATTTAATTTCAAGTTATTTGAAAATTTTGATCAATATAATTTTTCTTATCGACTGTAATTTCATTCAGTTCAACTGTCCGGGAAAAAATTGTTTGAGTTATCTAATCGAGAAATTTGAGTTCCTTGCTTTAGAAAAATATGAATCACTTTTTGTTCATCGTTCTTCGTGTTTAGAATAATGTGAAGATTTCATCAATTTGGGTATAGCTACCTAGGTTTGTCTATCTTTTTTATTAGCCAGGATTATCCAGTCGTGTAAATTTAGTCGACCAGTGTGCTTCTTACGAAAAAGTGTATTGGGCCAAAAAAAAATTATTCCTGTATGCTAGATAGCCCTTTGGCCCATGGGGACTAACTCCAATGTTGTGATTTCGTTCATTTGAAAACGGATTGTGTAAAACAACTTGAAAGCTTAGAAAAATAAGATTTATCTCAAAAGTTCTTTAAATCATCCTTAAAGCAGGTTTGTCTATCATTTGCTATGGGGACTGGCAATCCCAGTTAAGCAGTGTTAGGTTACCTCAGCTGTAGATAGACCTTCGGGACTTGAATCTTTCGAGTCCACTTCTATCAATTTTCACCCTTTCTTAGCTATCTCTTTTTTTTTCTTTTTTTTTCTTCACTAATAGACGCACCCCGCCAAAAATAGCGGGACAAATGATGTTAAATTCTTATGATGTCCTCTTATTTAGGGTAACTCAAATGAAATAAATGTTAATTTCAGTATCACTGATACAGAGTGCCTTATCTGACAGTTTCGCTCGGTAGTTTAGGAATACGGACCCGGGAATTTTCTCGTAACTAAATCCTTGAAAGCTTGACAGACGGACCAACCAAAGGAACAACTGTGTATTAGTATACTCGTGTCGGGGGATTCTTAACTTGCTGCTCCTATGCGCACGGGATCCTGTGTGGAAACACACCTTGTGAATAGATTTTCAATTTCCTATAGTTTATGCTATATGGTCCCTTCTTTTCGCTTTTTTGGATCAAATTTCATATGTGTAGAGCCTTAAACTAACGATAATAAAAATATTAATTATTAGCTTTTGCCTGTGACGCACATGTCCGCCTTCGGTGATTGTATATGGATTACATGTGCTTCACTTTGTAGCACTGCGATAAGAAAAATTGCAATTTACATGTTTGTTAACCAAACCAATTATGACGGGACGGAACAACGAAAATAACTGCCATGGTGGCAGCGATTGTGTTAACATGCAATCATTTCTGTTGTGCAACAGACCCCAAATGGTCGTCCCACCAACGTTCGCTTATGCGTGGGCGGTTTCGTTCTGGCGTCTCTTTATCTACTTTCATCATATGGGGTTCGAGTTTGCACTTCTTAGCAAATTTTTAGCAAAACCAAGTCTGTTCTCTCTAGTTCTGTTGCGTAATCCTCTGAAATTTGAGATGCGCTCGTTTTAGTGTCACGAACTTGCAGCGATTTTCGCAGTTCTCGCAAATGTGTGTGGAGTTCACGACGAGCTGGTGACGCGTTGTGTTCAATGTTCTCCAGATCGCGTGAATTATCTCGACTTTATGAACGTAATTATGCCGCTGAATTGTACGTACGCTCTTAGAGATACTTTTTAGTAATCCTTTACATCCTGGAACAGAGGGACTCTGTAGGGATTTCAGTCGTCCCTCTCACGGTCAGCTTCCGTTGACCTCCATATTTTGGCCACTGAAGCGCGCATCCATTTTTACTTCTACATCTGGCACAATTTCTGGACTTCTTGAATGACCTTGCTCGTTGTATTGAGATCATCAAACGTACATGGATATAAAGCCCGGCAACTTTTTCTTGCTCAGTCATGATGCGCTACGTTGGCTGGAGCTCGTGAGCCGCGCCCCTCTGATCAATGGCACCTGTGATACGCCCCCTTCTTGAGGCACGACACCTCAGCTGCGTCCGTACCGCGAGACCTCAGCAGCGACTGCATCTGTAGCGCGAGACCTCTGTTTTCTGCAGAAAAACTATGGCCAGATATTTCTATACGAGCATTGACGGATGGCTCAAATAGCGAAAAGTGAGGTTCTCAAATATATGTATATTACACATTAGTCACTAGACTAACATATGCCCATTAGCATACTATGCTTTCAGGAGCACGACAGCTTCGCGTGTATATGAACGAACTGTTCTTTTACATCTCATGTTAGTATAATTGTTATGTGTAGAGTAATATCAGTATTTCATGGAAGTATAAAGTTTTCTTAATTGTTATTTTGCAAGCATCTGTGACGGGGAATCTTAGTTTCATGGCCGGGTAAAAAATGCACTTTGACGTTTCAAGATATTTTTGTTTGATACCAAAAATTGAACTCGTGTGTAGCGGTATGAGGTTCACTCGTATTCAACTTTCGGAGTGTATTGTTTTAGATGCGTTGCAGCTGTTGGTGTGTGCGATCTGTAAACCTGGACCTTGCGCTGGAATTACAATGCCCCGGAAGCCAAGTCTGCTAACCTTGCAGAGTCATCTTGTGGTGGGTCACTCTCACGCATCCCAGCAAGTTTGAGTTCGTGGTCAACCCTCGCAATGCCCCACATGCCCTGCTGCTGCTGCCGCTCTCTGCTCTCGAACTTTTTCGCTGGAGCATTTATAGTTATTCGCATTTTTTGCCCCCCAAATGTTTTTATCCACTATTTTAGAAATGGATCGATTGGGCGGCGGAAACTTTAGACTGGGTTTTGATTGCCATTTTCTACGATTGATGCTGTCCCAATAATTGTATTTTGCATAGTTGCTTTTTACATGTCCACTCTCTCGACTTTTTCTTGGATGTCATGCATATTTTTGTTGCCTGGCACGATGCTTGGTGGGATAATAACTAGCAGGATTACTTTATTACGCAACTATTTTGTGGTATCAAATCTTCTGGACTTCGTTTCTAGCACCCGTAAGTAGTGATGTACTTCTCGCCGCAATTTTGTATTGATGTGCGTTAATTAAATACGTGTTCCGTGTCAGAATGATGTGTGAGGTAACAATGCCCTCCAGCTCACGAAGTTGAAATGAATGAAAGTTCCGCGACGTGCGAATTTAATTAGTGAATTCGTTTTCCCGTTTAATTAGAGGGCTATTTTCTCTAAGCTATTTGTGCTCAAAATAAAAAAAATTATACTGCCAGAAGCTAACTAATGGAGAAATATTCACTTACTTTGAAGGTATAATATCAAATACTTAATGTCACTTAATAGGCGGTCACAATTGAAACTTGTTACGCTCAAAAGCAATGTGAAAAGTGCATGAGAATTCTTTATTATATCTACTGGACTCAGATACTGAATCGCTCGAGTAAAAATGTTCAACATGCTTCGAACATTCCCCTGCCAGTTGGCGTGGCCGGCGGCAATAATGTATCAGCTCGCATGCTTCGAAAATTGTAATCAAATATTTTATGACTCGCTTGTCTGTTCGCGCTCGACGCACGTACCTGCTCGTGGTGTAACCCATCTGCCGAGCGCGATACTCTTTTGAGCGATTTCAGTGGTGGGCGATCGCTTTTGGAAGCCCTCAGGTTTTCTCGCTACATTTGTGCGGCTGCCATCGCTTATCGCGTAACTTTAATGGCGCTCTACTGCCCTACCAATAACCTCAAAAGTGCCAGGCCTGCCTCCTCTGCCCAATTCTCGCAAATGTTACGAGTTATCCTCGTAATTTTCTCCCTTATTTCTATGCGCGATAAGTTCCTTTTTTATTTATGTGCCAGTGAAACCTCGACATTGACCTGGTAAAAATTTGGAATCGTTCTGAACAAAACTTGCGTGTAGAGTGCGATAACCTTCAAGATGTGATATTTTATAAATTCCAGTCTGATACGCGCTGCTCTGTAAGAGATCAAGGTTTTCTTCTTTTCAGATTTTGTTCTTTTTCTGAACTAAGTCGTAAGTAATGGATGTTGTAATATCCTAATTACAACCATATTAATTGTAAATTTGTTCTTACTATCTCCATGTCCTTTGTTTGGCTGGTATTGGAGTAAATTTCAATCATTAATACATGAATGGGTTTTGGTTATGAGCGCAGTAATTCTGTTGCCGGGCACCAACTGAGAGTTTGAACTGTAGTTGGGATAGCGTTATTTTCATAGCCAATGATGTTATTTCCGCATTTTGAGATAATTACCCATCTTTTATCGTGAGTGCAGCATGTACATAGATAGCTGGTTTACCTTTAGCATGGGCGGTCTTATTATTAGGGTGATAACGCTGCAAAATGCAATTTTTGCTGTATTGTTGTAATATTCTTTATTAACTGTGATCACCATTCTCTCCCTTTAGTCATATTGGTAATAACAACGCAACAATAAATATTTCGTCCATCACGAGTGAGTGTTACCAAATTATTTAACAGACCTGTTAAGTTTTTGACGCCCTAATCATAGGAAATCGTAGAACATTTTTGTGGCCGCGTTGGTTGCTCTCGTGTGTCGTCGTCGGTTGCTGCTCGCCTGTGAGGACGGTGCCGCTCGAGCGTTACTTTGGTGATTAGTACCTGGAAAATCCGTTTGATTCTCCTGCAGTCAAAACTTTTGTATTGAACGTTACTCTAGTATGCATATGAAAGCGTTTTCTCGCTGTATGTATTTCAAAAGTTGTGAAATGTTTGTGTATCATTAAATTTGAGAATAAAGTAATTGGCGTTTGTTGTTTATATCAGTTGCTCGAAGAAAAGTATTTTTAAACTGGACATGGATTATAGTTTTAATGCTATAAAATATTCCATTATTATGCTCTGCAAACTCTGGATTGATTTTGTGATACTATATTTACTAGCAAGGAATGATTCACACAACTCCCGTGCAGTATTTCGTTGACTATTTTTTTTAAACAGTGAACAAAATTCCAACTTTTAACTGATTATTTTTAATCGCCAGTCCTTCGCAAATACCGCCTACGATCTGTATACCCGATTTATATACATTTTATAGGTAGCACCATTTTATTTGATAATGGTTGGCTTAACAGGGAGTTCAAACTTGGTTAGTTGACTGGCGGCGTTTGAGATACTCGGTGCATGGGTCCTGCAGTCGCTTGTTGGAAGTGTTCTTATGCCAACGTACGGAGAGTGAATTATTAGAATTGAATGTCTCAAGTTAGTTGCTGCCTCTAATGCGATGAATATTTTTGTGAAGTACTTCTATTTTATTTGTTTATTTGCTAGTTAGAATGAATTGAAATTAAGAAGAAACCTCGCAAGTGTAACGTCGAAACGTTTCATTGAAAGGGTTCATGGGCATCTCAACTTGGCGCTGATCAGGTGCGAGCGCTCCTCGTTTGAGGCCCGTTTGACTTTCATCGTTCATCTGAAAACTTGCATTTCATATTAGTCTGCATAAACGGTGTTAATCTCGCGCCGATAAAGTGCTCGAAGAATTTTTGTGTCTAATATCGTAAAAATAGAAGGTATTAAATAATATTTTATACTGTTCTAATCGATTTCTGATGAAACTTTCTTTTCATTTCTCAATTGCATTTGACAGTTTTCAAAGCCTATACTTTTTGCCAAACTCGATGTTTACGGTGCCACAGGAGGACAACGTAGAAAGCCCTGTGGCAGATCGTCGGGATGACGTCTTCAGAAAGTATCGCCCAAGTCAGAGAGGCAGCAATGCTCCTTGGTTTACGTGTCATTATTGCACCTGCTCTTTCATAATAGCTTGCGCTTTCCATGTTGAACTTTTTACAGATTTATTTGTGCTGCATATAATTGCATAATAACGTTTCATCACACCCTACATTGGCACATCTTCCTCCGGGTAATTTGCGTGTACCTACAGGTATGTTCTTCTGAGAGGAAAAAATTTCTTGCCTGCTAGGGTATTGCGAGGCACGCTGTTGCAAAGTGTTTATTTATGAGTTATGTCGTGCCTTTAGGTTCTCGTTCTCGGCCGTTTGCCAGAGAGAGCTTGATGTTGCTTGGCGAGCTGTTTTGAGCCGCTGTAGGTATCACTTCCAAAACACGGCCGCCCTCAACAATGCTCCATAATCTATCTTCGTGTCGGGCCATCAGGGCTCGGATATCCTTTGCTCCTGTGCTCCGAATTTTCTCAACTTGGCCCACTCTAGAGGTCTGCAATAAGATACCATTAGAGGTCCCTTTATGGGTGCGCATTTCCATGAGCCGAGCTTTGGCTTATGAGCTCCGTGCACTTCCGCACTGCGCTGCCTGCCTTGCGTTGCTCTGCCTGCCTTCCTTCCTTTGCTTGCTTTGCTCGCTTCACCGTTTTTTTCACTTTCATTATTTTACCGTGTCCGTCTTTCTTTGCTTCACACTCTGCATGCGTACTGCAGTCCAGCGATGCAATCTCCTTGCGATGCCTTCCATTTAGTGTTCCAAAGATTGGCGTGCGATTTGGCATGGGTCGAAAAGATGCATTTTTTTCTCAGGCTGCAAATCATCCTTTAGTTGAACTCCCGATATTGAAGGTGTATCTTATGACAGTCTTTTAATCAACGTTGATGTTTTCTGCTAATTGACCTCGATTCTTGATTTACTATATTTGTTTTGTAATTCTAACAGTAATTTTATTTCCCGTTGTTCACTTTTGAAGTCCAGCCGTGAGAATTCAGATTTTTTGTACAGTTCTTTACTCCTAGAAAAAATGTTGAAGTCTAAAAGATTTGAACTCCTACCGGATATAATATTAACCTTCGAATTTTTTCTATTTTTACGTTATTTTTCTTTCTTAAGTTTGCTGAAAAGATTTTTCCGCACAAGTTAATTGGTATGTCTTGAATTTCTTGATTTTACTGTTCGACGTATTCATATCAAGCAGTGAAGCTTCTCGGACGTTGCATGAATGATTGAGGGAAATCATTTTTTGTGGTAGCGCTTCGGATTAATTAAGCAAAGTCATCTCGTGTAAGCTTGACGTGACTTTACTGTGATAAATTTTCATACTGGAAATTTTTAATTCACGTTTCGAATGACTGCTTCGTGGCACTTTTCTCGCGATAGTTCTGTAGTCGGCAACCGTTCTTCTTACACCACTTCTGAACGCTATTTGTCCATTGTATAACATTTGAACAGACGGCACCTCTGCCTCCCCTGGAACAGAATTACCTGTATAATACTTCGTACCTGATGTACGCTGGAAACTTCTCACAATTTATCTAGTATTAGCGCAGAACCGCTTCATCGGTCGTGTTGTTTAATCCCGATAAATTTATTTTCGTTTTGAGTGATGTATTTTCAAGCTATCGCACGGCGTTAGCGCTGGAGTGTGTACCCGCAGCAGCGTCAGGCACTCAACCTTTTGTCGTCCTGCGCTCAGAATTCGGTGCCCTCATTATAATTACTTTCGCGTGTGTTTCTTTCAACTAAAATGTAGCCTGCGGACAGGAAATATTGTCTTGCTGTGTTTGTCTGTTTCACACACAACGCAACATTTAAATGCTTTTCAGAAAACACATATGTCATGCGAAATAAACATAAGTAAAACAGAAAAAAACCGGCCGTAAAGGGTTAAAGTGATGTATTGACGATCTATCCGAATTTGAACTTCTGCCCCATTTTTGACTTCGTTTCCGTTTTCTCGATGGATGCCGTCTATTTACCGAGTATCTAACTTGAAGGCTCAGTGCTTTTATAAATATATGTGTGCCGTGTGTTGCCTGCGATCGTCGATCGTTCCAACGCGTATTTAACAGTAACTTTTTTCCGCTAATTGACTGGTGCAACCATTAATCCTCATTTGGCCGCCCGTGCCCTGGAGCTATTGACGACAGCCTCGCGGCGCCAGCTCTCCATCAAGCGTGTAATTTGATTGGTTATCTTCAGTGTCGGCGACAAGTGGAGTTGGCGTGTATGCCCCTTCCCTATAAATGAACCTTTCCAAAGAGTAGGTGGTATTGGCAGCAAAAGAAACTTCCTACGTTATTAAACTACGCAGGTCACCAGCTAATTTATTTTAACAATACCACCTACTAACAATACCACCTAGTGGCGTGTATGCCACTTCCCTATGAATGAAACTTTCCAAAGAGTAGGTAGTATTGGCAGCAAAGGTGACTCCCTACGTTATTAAACTACTCAGGTCACCAGCTCACTTATTTTAACGTTACCCGGAATGTTGACGTTCTGCGCTATGCAGAGTTAGGCTTTCACTGGTGTCATGAGTGTGTTAGACACTGCTTACGCAAATTGCCCATAAAATTGTATCAACGTAGGAGTTTCTTGTCCAAATTCTTTACTCGCTCTTACCATTGTAGGTTTTAAATATTTTTTTTTCGTCGAATTCATCATTCGAAATACACTTTTGTTTCATAACATAGATTGAAGTAATTAAAAGTGTTTATACGAGCAATGCAAAATTAACACGTGTAGATTCGTATGATCATTATGTTATGTTTACTGTAAAATATCATACACTCCATTAACGAACGATAATATTTTTTGCGATGCTCTCGCTTCAAGCCGGATTGTTTCGGATTATTCCTTTGAGAGGCTCTGCGTAGGTTGTACCTATACTCTCGTAATGGTAGACGTAAGTGCGTGTGCATTTTATTTTTCTGCCATTAATTTCATGTAAACTCTTCTGCTCCCGCTGCGGTCATCGACATCATGGACTTGTTCTTATTTTGAGGCAAACTAACGCTTGAGTTCTCGGGTCTGATATCTGAAGCTGCTTCTGTTCTTCTTGATCGTCTGCCTTCAGCGATGCAGCTCTTATTTTCTGTGATAGTCTAATAGGTTTCGCTCATATTGTCGAGTTTTAAGCTTTAAAATTGTTTCCAGTGTAGCGCTTCTGTTTTATATTTGATGCTGAATGAAAGTATACAAAGTTTTTCACTCTCTATGAATACAGCAGAGTCCAAATTATGTACAGTAATCTAACCAATGTTTTGTGCCTTTTTTTGCCCATTTCAGTAGAGGACAACCTAGCTGTAGTAAAGCCAGATTTGTTTCTTTGTTCTGCTTCTATATACTTCTGTACTAATGGAACTACCTATGTCAGTAACTGCAAAAAAACTATGTCTCAAAACTTAAGAAATTACCGTCTGCTGAAAATATGGAAGAATCTAGAATGCATCGCATTCTACATATTCAGCTCAAAAGCTTCATTAAAATAGCATTTCAGCTAAATGGCTTTATTGCTGTATTTAACTTCTTGTTAATGGCTTTAAATCTGAATTCATTTATATTTCTGTAATGGGCAATAACGCAATATGACCCAGTTACTTATATGTATACAACGCATCAAAATTATTGAAAGAAACCACAGAGTTTATTTTTATTCTTGGTGTTGACTAGTATTGTGAAATATAAAAGAAAGGAATGATTTCACATAATGGTAAAGTCTCACCTCTGGACAACTCGTTAGTTTAGCTAGTCACGACATTTGATTGTCATATCAGATCTTGATATTACGTGTTTATGGGTTGGAGGTCCCCATAAAGTCAGGTTCGCAGAGCACACACAAGGTGTGTCACACCGTGCACGACTTTGAGGGTGTCTCCATTTTGCTGGGTTTTTAGACGCGTCTGCTTGGCCGCGCGTCGGGACCGTGCGAATGCAGGGCGTCTTGGTTACGCTTGGTGTTCCTCAATGCCACTCGCAGGGCTATGTCAGGCTTCTCGTGTGCTATTTTTTAGTGTCCGAAAGCATTCCAAGAGTCAAATTAGTGCTTCGAAAAGCGTTATCAGAGTGTAAATTAATGCTGAGGAAAGCGTTACCGAATTGTAAATTAATGCTATCTGGAAGCTTTACCAGAATATAAATTAATCCTTAGGAAAGCGTTACCAGAGTAAAAATTTATGCTTAGAAAAGCGTTATCAGATTTTGAATCAGTGTTTGAGAAACCATTACCAAAATCCTACAATACGAATGAGCGGTGTTACAGTAAAGTAGGTGGATAATGAAGTATAACTTTCCAGTTCGAGCGTAATCCGTTCGGTTCACTGACACCAAAAATACTTGTAAGTTTTAACAGGAATTTTCTTCTTTCAATGTTAATCTAGCTTATGGAACGTTTTTTACGTTAATTTGAATCTAAGTATAAAGTGATTTTTAAAATGTTATTTCGGTTGCTTGATAATTCTAGTTCACTTTACTTTATTGAATTTACGTCTTTTGCATCAGTAATAAAGAAATTTTACGTGAAAACGAAGCTACTTATCGTAACTTGATAGTTTTCATAAATCGTGTACACACGTTTTGGGATCAGTACAATTTGAGCGACAGTTGGGAATCTATTTTGATGAAATAACATTGCGCTTGTTCTTTCAAGGCCGCATCTGTAATTACAAGCTCGTCCGACGCATGTGGGTCGTACTGTGCAAACCGTTTAACAAATTATTCAAAATCGAGGACACAGCGTTTCAATTCCGCGTGAAGAATTAATTGACTAGAATTGTAGGTAAATAATTTCCGCTGATCGTTAAATAGAATATGTTCAAGTAAATAAGGTAGATATTCTGAATCGAAAGTTCAAAATACTCTCGTCAAATGTGTGTTTATATTTATTTGTTTATGTTTGTTGAGTAATATCTTAAAATCTTTAAAACCAATTTACTTCTTCTGATGCCTTTTTATTCGATTTTAAACTCGCAGCATATATTAGGTTATTAGACGCTGTGAGCCCGCCCCTTATGGCTCATTTTTGTGAGAGTTACATTATTTTCATGTGGCATCTCATATTCTGTATTATTTTGTACCAAGCGAATTTACAAAGTTAAACTTACGGAATTAAAAGCTTGTATCTCTTTTTGACTCGAGCTTCCATTTGAATACCTTTCAACCGTATTTCAATTTCAGTTGTCAAAAGTTGCACTCGCTGTTCGTGTTATCTGGAACACACTGAATTCTTTCAATTCATGCGTTTCAAACTCGCGAATTAAACCTACCGCTACCGGTTTTTACATGGTTTTGAATAAGTGATACAATTGTGCGTGACGTTCCTTTTATCTAGTTATGGGCCTCGTTACGCCAGCTTGTTAGCGCTTCTTGCTCGCCCAAGTTTGTTTGAACTTCTTGTTTGGTATCAAAGTTAGTGACATGCGCGTTGAGTCCTAATTGCACTGCGGTTGTTAGAAATAATTATCCCTGCAGCGCTTCCCTCTCAAGTCTGGTCTGGCTCAGCGGCGAGCCAAGCACCGAAATTTAATTTACGCGTATTATATTGTGGTGTGTGGCAAATTGTTGGCACAAACCACAAGCTGTCGCTTGGATGCAGCTTCTGCTGAAGCTCTATTCCTGAATTTATTAACCCTGATTGCAAAGGGATGTGTGTATTTGTGGCACGGGTTCGAACAGAGCTGTATTTTGATGAACATTTTTCGTCAAGTGTTGCGTTGTATTCCTGACATTTGTACTGAGTAGATTTATGTATGTTAAAAATCTATTGAATACTGGATTTTGGAGGAAGATAGCAGAGCTCTATTTGAGTTCATTTACTGTGGCCTAGGGGAGGTTTGCATGCGTCACAGTCACAATGCGGAAGAGGGTCTACTGCTGGAAATTGAATTGTTGTTTGTTTGTAAGATTTGTCTCTTGTGATGAAATTGGAAAAATTGAGTTCATCTCACATCAGTTTTCCGCAACTGGACTAACTGTTGAATTTTAAAGCTGTTTCGGGTTTAGTTTTGTACTGAGATTGGTCTTACCACTAATTTTTTACTTCGCTTATTTGGTAGTGGATATTAACGTGATCCCCCGGGAGGCACAGGAAAGGCCATTGGCAATAGTGTTAGGTTAGTTGGGTTTGTCTAGTCATGCAATGAGGACAGGTGTCCCCAGGGGACTCTGTACAGTTACCTCAGCTTTAGCTATACGTTTGGGACTTCTATCTTTAGTACCCATTTACCTTCTTTTCATATTCATGCCTTCTTTTCTGATTATTTTTTATCTTTCCTCCATCTTCCTTAATAATTTACTGTTTCTATGCGTAGAAGATCTTGTGTGGGAACACACTTGTGAATAGATTCCTCGTTCTTTAAAGTCTGTACTAAATGGTCCCTTCCTTTCATTTTTTAGATCACGTTTCATGAGGGAAGAAAGCTTGAAACTCTAATAATCTAATCAACGTATAATAATAGAGGATGGTGATAGCGTCTATTCTCGTTTAAGTACATCAGGGTTTAACGCTTTATTTTAGTTAGTGATAGCGTCTATTCTCGTTAAAGTACATCAGGGGTTAACGCTTTATTTTAGTTAGTGATAGCGTCTATTCTCGTTAGAGTACCTCAGGGGTTAACGCGTTATTTTAGTTGGTCAGCGACAGTTATTTTAGGTATCATTTACGGTCTTTCGCGTGGGGCATGCCTGCGTACCGTGAAAGCGACCTCATGCCGTAATCCCTTCGTTTCAATACCGTTAGTCCTCTGATCGACATGACTCTCCCGTCTCTTTGAAGACGCTCATACTGCCTTTTTCGTTGTCGTAAGTGGCTCTTTTCAGGGCTCGTAGTTACCAATGGATCTGGTAGTAACATTATCGCAAATCTACTCTTCTTTGTGAATTTTTCAATTGTTAGGCTTAACCGTCTTCTCAACTTTTGTTGTTGATTGTGTTTTTTTTTTTGTCATCTGGAAAAGCATGCACTTTGTGTAATCGACCTTCTTTGTGGGTCAATAAGTCTTTACCCCCTCAGGGGGCATAGGATAGGCCATAGGCAATAGAG
>VOMN01011922.1:0-10767 GCA_014899125.1 Orchestia grillus
GTTGTGCCCCTGTGCCGGCCGTTGTGCCCCTGTGTCGGCCGTTGTGCCCCTGTGCCGGCCGGCATAAATAATCTGCATTCAGAACCCGCCTATAACACTAGCGTGTTGTTTGCGAATGGTGGCGTAGTGTTGACTATGGCTGGCGTGCAAACGACTGTGCGCAGACTCTTCACTCTTCACTTATCGTCAAGCTCTTATCGACAAGACACTGCAATCTTATATGTTCTCGTATTCTTTTATCGCCGAGCAGCAGGGCGTGTGTAAGAACTTACGTCAGTCATTTAGAAGCGATCGTAACGCTGTCAGCCTCTCTGATCCCTCGAGTCTTGAGAGCGGTGGAGGGCAGCGCCGTATTCTTCATTCTCCAGAATAACGTACGCGAGCGGTCGTCGGCCCGTGTCCTGTGAGTCTCATCACGGTGCTGGTCTGGTCAAGTGCAGGCACCAACACTTTGTGGGTGCATTCGAGAGACGAAATTTTAACCAGTAATTTTGTATTGCTTTTAATAGGGTACATGTGACGCTTTATAGGCACCGTTTTAAATCGTTCAAGTGGATGAATATTAAAGAAGGCATTTTCTTCGTAGGCGCTCTCAAAAAATGCAGCTTGACTCAAGATTTGCATGTAACATTGCAGCTCTGTGTTGCTGTAGAGATTTGTTCCTCGAGTTGTATATGCGTGTGGCCTCCGTGGCGTACTGGCAGCGTAATGGCCTCAAAACCGAGAGGACCCGGGATCGAATCTCGGCTCAGTTGAGGCATTTTCACGTGACCAGGGAGTACTTCCCTTAAAAAAGAAAGTTTGAACC
This sequence comes from Orchestia grillus, assembly GCA_014899125.1. Classification (NCBI taxonomy): domain Eukaryota; kingdom Metazoa; phylum Arthropoda; class Malacostraca; order Amphipoda; family Talitridae; genus Orchestia; species Orchestia grillus. Next base: position 809 of record VOMN01011922.1, read on the forward strand.
ACACATTCCTCACATTCTTCACCACGCCAGTAGTTTTGAGGCATTGAAAATCCAACGGTAAAACGTGTTGGAATTAATAAAGGTTGTCTAAAGTAGTTTATTCGGGATTGCACTTGTAGTTTTATTTCTTAGAGCATCCTTCGTCATTTGTCCTTTGGTGACAGCGTTGTCATTTGTGCTTGGGTGACAGCGTTGTGTAGTGATCGTTTTAGCAAAAATCACCGTCATTGAAGGTGTTGCACTACAAAGAACTTGCACAACATCCGTGGTGTGCATGAAATCTTTTGGTACATTTTCATGTTATAGCTGCCCTACAATGAGTTATTCCTAAGCTGAGGGCATAACACCCCCATTACGACCCTCAAAGAAACCTCGCATGACCAGCAAACAACCGTTTTAACAGAGAAGAAATGACGAGTAGCGTCTCTAGCTCTCGTCATTAAATGCCGATGTCGGTGTCGGGTACCATGGCTAATTCTAACAGGAATTACCCTGTATTGCTGACCTGTGTTTGATTGTGTGTTGCTGGCCTGGGTTGTTGGCCTGTGTCAGCTCGTCAGAGCCCAGCGGTCGCATATTAACATGCCCAGCACACAGCGCCGCCGTTGTACATCTCGAGAGATGCCCAGCAACTCTTATATTTGCTCCTGTGATTTGCAGTTGGTATTCCCGGTGCGACCGCAGCCATGGCTGAGACAAAAGATGCAGGAGTGGTCAGGTGAGTGGGTTTATGTCTCGATGGCTAGTACAGGACCGTGTTGTACGTACTCGATGACTAGTACAGGACCGTGTTGTACGTACCCGATGACTAGTACAGGACCATGTTGTACGTACTCGGCACGGCACCCATCAAGCAACCAACGAACTTGTATTATTAAGTAGTGAAATGTTGTATTCTTGACTACTTAAAAGACAATATTGAAATAGTTTAACAGAAGTGTCGAATGGATATTTTTTATTTGTTTTCTATAGATTATTAAAGAGAAATTGTTGAAAAATTCGAGACAGAGTACATTTTTGAACAGGAACTGAATTTTCTCTCATGTAATATTGATATCCAGATTTCTTCCATGTCCTCCAGTGAAGAGCAAAGGGCAGACAGACTAGCATCCTCGTGCGGTCACACGCGGCAGTAAATATCACGTGATATAATCTAATATTCTGTATCACTGAAATTTCTTATTCTGGTAGAAAAGTTGATTCTGTGCGCTGACTGAGCTGTGAAATGCTACCGAAACTGGGTGGCATGGGGGACGTGGGCCAGGAGTTAGCGACCAGCCAGTTCGCACAAAAATACCAATTAATTCGGAGGTTTACGTAGATTCAAATCCGAACATATAAATTGATATTTTTTGGTAGATTTCAATAAATTATACATTATCACTTGTAGTAGCGATGCGAGTTAATTTTACGTTGAAAAGTAGAATTGAACTCGTAATTCTAGCTACAGAGGTTTTGCATGTCTCCGATCTTCCAGGAAAATTTTTACAACCCGACAGAGCTACGTTCCGGGACTACTCAGGACCAGTGCAGGACCTACTGGAGGAGCACTTGCAAGTGTACCGACACCTGGTCGACGTGGTGCCCCATAGTACCCGCATGCCCGCGTCCTACATTAAGTGCCACAACCAGTACCAGAGCTTCAGGTCGCGCCCCACCGACGTGTGGGTGGCGTCGTACCCAAAGTCGGGTGAGGGGATATCATCATCACGATCACACATGAACTTTTTAAAATATATCTTTTAAATTGCACTGTAAGATCAATGCTGATACAGTGTTTTTCAATTTTTAGGATAAATTATTGCATAGATTCTGAATTACTCTCAACACGTACGGGTTTTCACCACAGGGACGACGCTAGTGGGTCAAATAACATTTTTCTCCGGTTTTTGTCCGTCCCTGTATATTTAAATAAAATTTAAAGTAATTACCCTACAAATTGAGACCGAGAAAACTTTGATGTGTGTGTGTAAATAATAATTTTATAGCAGTTATCAAACTAAGCGGCGATTACTCAACCAAAGGTTTTTTTTTTTGGCAAATTCGCCTACCTGGCACGGTGCGCCTCGACTGCATTGTTCGAAAATACTTGTGCTTTGTCTGATGTTTGAAATGGAGGCCTTAGAATCATACGGTACCAAGTGCCATGTGCAGCTAAAACGAGTTATGGATGCCTCTGGCATCCCTAAGTCTTCCCCCGTTTGGAGATCGAGGCGCAGGTACAGAAAAAGAGTCGCAATATGGTAAGAAATCAATGCAAGTCGAGGTGGCTCTAGCCTCTACGTCTCACTGCTCGCATCTCTTAACTTTGACGCAATTTTTGACATTTTTAAAGTTTAGAGAGGTCTCAATTTAGGACCACGCTTCGGTAATTCTTCATTCGCTTTCTTTGTGCCTCCAAAGTGACATGCTTTGTAATAATCTATTGCAGGAACATACATTAATAGCTAGCTGTTTATTTTGACTGCATTCTTCGTGATGACCGTGGAAAGTAGGTCAAAGTTTCGTTGTACATTGAAAGTAAATTTAACAGAGTATCCCAGTACATATTTAAAAGACGCTCTAGGGCTCCGTTGTTACGTGGCCCTGCAGGCATCACTCCTTAAAATGGCACGAGATTGAAGTGTCCTTGAGCGATGGTTGCTCACTTAAGGACCTGCCCACGAAGTGATAAGGGCCGGCCTCTTGTAACGTTCACAGAGCGCAGAATTGAGGCAATGAAGCTGAGCAATTGCTTGGAAGGGCCGTGCGGTGCGGTGTGCAGCGTGCTAGCCTTTCCTCAGAATGTCCCAGTTTTGATTACAGAACCTCGCATAGGCTGGCTTACATGGGGTCCCAGGGTGCTCCCCATGGGGAAGATGTTAAATCCTACATACCTTAATGCACTCGCATGCTGCGTCAGAAATTACATAAGTCAACTCTTACCTGCACCTGTTATCATATCTGGTACAGTCTCCGAAGGTAGTACATGCAATTTTTCTGTCGAAATACCCTAAAAATTGGTTTTCTTCACCAACAAAACAAAATTGGCGTAGCGAAGGCTCGAGAAAAACGGCGACAGAAGTCAGCCTGAATGCCGTGAATCTCATTTTAGTTTCCTGCCACTGCAGGCACCACGTGGTCCCAGGAGCTGGTGTGGTGCGTGCTGTTCACGCTGCAGTCGCCCCGCCTCCGCGACCTCATCACGGCGAGGTCTCCCTTCTTCGAGTGAGTGCTGACGTCACTTCTCCTGGGTTCTTGAGACCTGTTCACCAAATAATATGTTGTAGTGTGTATGGCTAGGTTACTTCAGCTATAGATGGGCTGTCATCTATTGGAAAATAGAACGCTGAAGTGGTTTCGGTAATTTTGCATTTCCTCCATTGAGACATTAATCAGATGTTCACAAAAAAAAAAAAATTTCCCAAAGTTTCATGCAGGCAAGAGTGTTTAGTTTACCGCTTTCTGGTAGGGGTGAAATTTTGTACCGCCTTTTCCTTAAAACCCTAAATATCTTGGCATTCGCCTTTCCATTCCGCCCTTCCATTCCGCCCTTCCGCCTTTATTTATAACTTCACTTTCGTCTTTCAATTCCGCCCCTAAAGAGGACCAGGCCGCTTCGTGACCCACAGGACACTTTAAGTCACGGAACTTAAAAGGCCTACAAGAATGTATCATTGAAATTGTCTATTCACATTGTATCAGGAAATCTACGTCTGTAATTTTGAACCAATGTAACGCCCGTCCTGTTGAATTGTTGGAATTGTCTGGGTGAGTTGTGAGAGAAGGTGGTCGTAGTTGCAGGTAGACGGTCGCTGCCACCCGAGGTGGCGGTCAGTCAAAAATATTTCAAGCAGTCTTGATAAGACCACTCTTTGCGTTCCCCCTCTATTGTTCTAAACAAACAACTGCGTTCCAATTACTATAATGCGATAAAAAATCATTTTTGTGGTTCAGTGTGAGGTCATTTTAAGCATATTCTCTCACACGATGCACAGTATGCGGCGACTTTACGCTTATTTTTAAATCCGGTGGAAACTCTTTGGTCCTATTTAACCCAGCGCTGCCTGGTGTAGCGCTATAACACCTCGAACACTTGCTTCCTCCATTTACGACGTCTTCTCCTTGCACCTTTACACATTTATACATTTATTTATCTCAGAAGAGTTTACAAAGCTCATCGTGTACCTAAAATAGAAGAAATCGGCTAAAATTCTATGCGGTACCTAGTAGTTTACAGTAAAACTTACATACTACTTGTCAGAGCTGGGCAGCGCTACTTTGAAATGTAGCGGCCGCTACTTGTATCAAGAAGGCAACTCCTCGAAGACGTTTCTTGGTCTACTTTTTGTTCGGGTACGTCCAACATATCGGTTCCCGTAACAAGGGCTAAAATTCTTCAAGATAAGTTCCTTCGATACCTCGTAAAATTCTGGGAACGAGTTCAGTTTCTTTGCCTTAAAATCAGCCATATCCGATTTTATTTTCCCGTTTTTAAAGTTTGTCATCATTTTTTTAAATGTATGCGTTGTCAAAGTGCTGCTCGTCCAAACCACCTCATCCTAGCATTGAATCAGCGTTCTGTTCAGTCTTTCGCCATAAGTTCTTCCTCCATGCTTCCGAGAGATGGATTGCGCACTGTTTCCTGTGTACTTTCTAGTGTAGCTTTGTACAATTCTTTCAGTGCATTTGCCAGAGTGGTTGTATGTTTCTTCTGAGTATTTTCTAATCTGTTTGTACGCTTCCTTCTGTGTACTCTCTAGTGTAGGTGTTTACGCTTTTTCCTGTGTACTCTCTAGTGTGGGTGTTTACGCTTTTTCCTTTGTACTCTCTTGTGTAGGTGTTTACGCTTCTTCCTGTGTACTCTAGTGTAGGTGTGTACGCTTGTTCCTGTGTACTCTCTAGTGTAGATGTGTACGCTTCTTCCTGTATACTCTCTTGTGTAGGTGAGTACGCTCCTGTCTGTGTACTTTCAAATATAGTTTTGTACACTCCATTCCCGTTCTCAAGCATAGATGGGACGGCCTGTTCCCAGAAGGAAGGACTCTGGAGCACCTGCCTGACGAGGACCCCAACAAGACGGGGGTAATGTGGACCCTGCTGAATGAGACCCTCCCGGACCCTCGCATCATCAAGACCCACATGCACAGAGCCCTTCTGCCTCCCTCTGTCGATGATGTCAAGGCCAAGGTAACGAATATATTTTATATATTTTCGAAGCAATAAAATTGCGTTTTTGACGATTTGCGTGCGCGTAGGGGGCTTTTTTTTAAAGAATGGCAATGAATTCAATTTAGTGGTCCCTCGCATGGAGTGCTAGATCGGTCCTAGCAAATAGCCATTCGATCTTTATTTTGCCTTTTTTTAAATAATCTATTTGCTTTTTGTGGTACAAATATTTTGTGATATTTGACGCCTGCTCTAGTGGTGCGTACCATGCGCAGATTGTGTACGTGTGCCGGGACCCACGGGACGTGTGCGTATCATGTGCAGATTGTGTACGTGTGCCGGGACCCACGGGACGTGTGCGTTTCGTACTTCCACCACGCTGTCAAGCTGGAAGGCTACACCGGAGACTTCGACGACTTCGTCAAGATTTTTCTGGCAGACGCACGTGAGTGGCGGAGTCGGGAGTGGGGGTTGGGGGTGTTGGCAGACTCGCGCACGTAAGCGAAGTAGAGGATAAACTAGTGAATTATGTCCTCAAGTATAAACTCAACATAGGAAGTCTGTTATGCGTTTAGGATCGGACACTGACTGAATTTCCCAGCAACGTCGTTTATTACCATAAGTGTAGCCAGTGCGACGCAACCTATTGCGGAGAGACGACTCGCCATCTCTGCACACGCATTGCTGAGCACCGAGCCGTGGCCGCCCTCACCTCCAGACCTGTCACTAGTCCTCCCTGGAGTAAAATCAGGGACCACGCAGATCTTTGTTACCACTTGGTCCATGAAAAAAGGTTTAAGGTGGTAGGGCGCAGTAATGTTTTGATTTTCAATTGTCAGAAAGCATTCTAATTCATCAACTCAAACCCACACTAAATAACAATGATTCCTCTGTTCTATTCAATATTTAAAATTAGTCTGTGTGCTGTTGCTTTTTCATAGGTTTAACTTTATTTTCATGCATGTTTTTTGTTTTTTCTTAGTTTTAGGTACCTTCTTCTTTCCCTTTTTTAACCATAGTATTTTCATTTACTTGTCATCATATGTACTTGATTATCTCTTTGTTACTGAAGTGCAATTTGTCGACTTTTTTTACAGTTTTTACTACTGATGATGAGCTTAGTTTTGCTCAAAAAATCAAACAATATTTTATATCAGAATTAGTATGTTTTACCAGCTCCTGTTTGTTCTAATTTGAATAAGATTCCCGCGGAACATGCTCCATCTATTTGCATACGCCCAATAATGTGCCTAACATGTGCTTGACAAAGGCTACTTTCGAAGCCTAGTAACGGCGTGGAGGACGGATTCAGTGGGAGTCGATTTCACCATCTTAACTCTAGCGAGATCTTGGGTTTCTCAATGAACGCCTCGAATTTCCATAGCGATTCTCCTTTGTTGAAATAACATCTCCTTTGGACCCGCGCAGTGCCGTGGGCGCCGTTCTGGAGCAACGTCCTTGGCTACTGGGACAGGAGACACGAGGGCAACGTTTTGTTTCTCACCTTCGAAGATCTCAAGAAGGTGAGTTGTGCAGTTCCGGGGGGGAGGGTGAGGGGGAAAGTTGAACGACTGGTCAATGCAAGTTTATCGTCGAGCTACGTTCACCATGGATGTTTTTTTAGCCGATGTTGAATCGGGTGTAACCATTATCTTCAGTCACTGTCCTTTCCCTGCTGTGAAATCTGAATCTTGGGGCCGTAGTTAAAAGATTTATAGTAAAAAAAACTTCAATTCAATCCTACTATCGAAAGAGACCTGGGTATGAAGTTGACTTTTTCTCGACACAAACAGAAGTGGTGCAGAGCAATGGCGAGAGCAAAATTTAGAGTGTAACTACGTTTTGTAAACAATATTTTCTCGTCACCTGCGGTTCGGCTCAAAGCCAGAGGGCCTGGCACAATCTGGCTTTCTAGGTTTCTGGGAAAGAACGCTATTTCGTAAGTTCAAAAGTCCACGAAAAGGTTAAAGCTATTTTGCCTGTGATGATAATCGTTCCCTATCCGGGTACATGATGTGGGAGCAATAAATATTCGATACATGGTCATCAGTTTATGCACGATAGTTGCCCGACAGAAAAGTAATCAAAAATTGAGCATCTTGTGCATTTTTTGTACACTTAATGCTGAATCGGTATAAGAATGTACAAATTGTAAAGCATTGATGCAATATCGGCAAATGCCTTGGATTATTCCTTCAAAGAGTATCCAACGCACCTCCAAAATCAGTTTTAAATCGATAATAGAATATTCCAAAGTATTTTTCGTGACATGAATTTTGTTGAACTTTCTAGAAAAAAATTCTACTTCGTCCATGTACAACAGCAGTCCTTAGTCGATGTCGGAGAGCTGCATAAGATACTCATCGTTCAACACTCAAATACTAATATGGCGAAGACTGAAGAATTGCTCGAACGGACGAGAGAAGTAATTATTCACGTATATGAGAGGTTTGGGCTAGAGAAAAGGTTAATTTATACTAAAAATGCCAACCTCAACCATAGGTGGTATGATTTGCTGGTTCATGTCAATCGGTCCACAGGAAGTTAACCATGTTCATGGCACCAGTCTAAAATTTCAAACCGTGCGGTGGAAAGCACGCGTCTAGTCCATAAAGTTAAGAAAAGTCCTTGAGTAGCTCTATCTGAATATCGAAATGATTTGGAAGCAGCTGGGACAAATGTATGCAAAACACACTTCATGTAAGTCTAATGATCGAGGGATTCCGTTGTCATGCACCTAGGAAAATGCCTTTGTTGAATCCAATTCATGTCGCAAATAGTCCAAATTTTGAGAAGGAACATTTAGAATGAAAGAAAATAGTTATTCTAAAATCGCTTGCAAAGCATACAACAATCTGTTTTTAAATCAGTAAGATTACAGTTTTAAATTAACATGTAGCAGTCTCGATAAAGCTTATAATCGGGATCAGTATGACTGCGACCTAAGAATTCTGTGTGGACTCCGCATTGCAACTTCGGATCGCAATTCGTAATTCGTTCCTTAGCGCGAAAAGTTAAGCATTAATCCGAAACATCGTATGATCTATGCGCATTTCTCTTAAAGTAATAATTACAGTGCAAGAAGGGCTTATTGCAACGAGATTCTTTTATACATAAGATAGGCCACAAAATAACAAAAAAGTTAAACTTTTTCGAATTCTAGAGAAGCTTGCAAATTTTTTGGACGCTGCAGTATGGTCTCTCGGAACTAAGATAGTACTTTGGACGAAAATTTGGCCATGTATCGCGTACTTCCCGCACCCACTAAACATATTACCGTTTCAGGACATGCCAGGCATACTGCAGCAAGTGGCTAAGTTCCTTGGCATTAATCGAGGAGGCGCAGAAGGCGTCCTGTCTGCGGAGGAACTCACAGCCGTCACCGAACACCTCTCCTTCAGCAACATGAGCAAGAACCCAGCCACCAACAACGAGGCTCTTGTGTCGGCCGCCATCAACCCTGCCACCGGCCACGACGTGAAATTCATGCGTCAGGGCAAAGTGAGTAACGCCACCTTTTGTGTGTCAGCTTCTTGGCCTCGTCAGGAGTACGAGCAGGACTTTGTTTGGCGCCGGGTCGTAAGCAACAACTTTGTCTCTGAAAAAATGAATGAATGAAAAGTGAGACTTAGCTAAATCACCGTTAGGGTACCACGGGTGTACAATTTTGAAAAGCTTTCCGATAACCATCACACTGTTGAGTCGCTGTACAAGTATCGTAAAAATACAGTTAAACCTTTATTTAACGGACAGATATGAGGAAACCGTCTTCTGTTGACGTGAATGCTCCTTGCTTTACTATTCAGTACTTTTGTACCTGGCTTTATGGTCATTGGGGTATGTATATAATACCAACATGTCTTTTCCGTTGCATTCAATATCCCTTCACATTCTGTATCCACTGATAAGCGACATCACTCGCTCCGTTGACTACATTGCACTCTTCTCACCTGTACAGAGCAGCTCCTCGATTTATACAACCATTTCGATCTTCAGTTCTCACCTTTTTTTGTGCAGTAAGTACAAGCTTAGTTTGTAAATAACAGAAATATTGCTTAAACAGTCATTCATATTTTACGCACACTCGTGGGCACATTCACCTTAGTTTTGAAAGAAACCTTAATAATTTAATTTTAAACTGTATAATTTCTACTGTCAATTAAAATAGGCAGCGGCGCTTGTAAAGTTACGCGTATTGCAAAATAACCAAATAACTAAGCACTTAGATCTTCTGTTAGTCAATGTCGGCTGGTCTCTCTCATTTCTTCACACCAACATCGTGGCTAAAGCTGTCAACCTATTTGTAGGTGCCAAGTAGGTGAGAGGAAGTCCCTCAAACTAGCCTAATCTATCCACCTCTGTGATGTTGAGATGTTAAATTTTCGGGATACATAGGTGACGATTATTCAGGCCACAAATAGGCAATGAACGTGATAGAAATAAATAATTTGGGATTTAAATATTAGTACTTGGTTGAACAATCGACTGGTTGAACAATTCCTTAAGTCGTACATTTTCTCCCTTTACCCCAAAGAACACTTTGGCCAGTGTCCCTTTTTTGTGTCTGCCAATCCTTTCGTCCCTTCTTCTCCCGTTCCTGTCCGTCTGGTTGTCCATACAGCCCACATCTCCACCCGTCTGTTCGCCTCTTTTCTTCACCGTCGGACTGTTTGACCTCTCTCCCCCTTAGTTTTTACCTATCGCTAGTCCTAGACTCTCCTTAGTGACGCATTAAGCCAAAAAGTGCGAGCTCCAAATGCAGCGAGCTCCAAATGCAGCCAGCTCCAAATGCAGCCAGCTCCAAATGCAGC
>VOMN01011924.1:0-53095 GCA_014899125.1 Orchestia grillus
TTCCTACTTGTTATCTAGCTCCTAATTATTATTTTGACCCTACTTATTATCATGTTATTACTCATTATTTTGCTCCTCTCTATTATTATCTGAATTATTGTCTAGTTTATATTTATTTTTTTGCTCCCGGTTATTATCTTGCTATTATTGATCATCTTGCTCCTTCGTATTATCCTGCTCTTACTTATCGTCCTGCACCCACGTTTGACCTTGCAGGGGGCTCTATGATGTAGTGGTTAACATGATGGCCTCGCAGTCGAGAGGACCAGGGTTCGATCCACAACTCAGGCAAACATTTCACGTGACGATGGAGTACTTCTCCTGGGAAAAGAAGTTAAAACCTTTATTTATTCCAACACGTTTTACCGTTGGGTTATAAATGTATGTCTTACAACTACTGGTGTTGTGGGGGATGTGAGGAATGTGTGGTTTAAACTTATTTTTCCAAGGAAAGTAGTCCACAGTCGCGTGAAAAGCCCCACCTGAGCTGAGGCTCGAACCCTGGCCCTTTCGGCTGTGAGGCCATCACGCTTACCGCTACACCATGGAGCTCAATACACATTCCTCACATCCCTCACCACACCAATAGTTGTAAGGCATTGAAAATCCAACGGTAAAACGTGTTGGAATTGATAAAGGTTCCACCTATACGTTAGGCTCCTGCGTACTCATATCACGCAATTACCTCGCACCTAGGCTCATTCATGCTGTACGTCGGAGCTTAAGACGGGATCTCTTTTGACTTCTTCTCTGTTTTGGTTGATTTCTATCTTCTCTGCTTCAAGGCTAGCAAAACCCATTAGTGTGGTCAATGTTGCATAGATTAATATACATTAACTAAATATTTGAGAGAGTAGTTTTTATGCACATTCAGTGTGATTTGTGCTGAACTGGCTTTACTTTCATCTCTTTCATTCGATGCTGAGGTAGAATACTAGTTGAAGACTTTCCACCAGGGGACAAGATTTACAAGTCGCACTCGTAAAAGTACTTCGTGATCTCCATGGCACGCAGGAAACGCATTCCCCTCACAACTGGGAAGTATGTAACGGCTCGATTCCTAGCTGAGCAGGCAAATTTTCTCTGACCACAGAGTGCTTTCCCTGGAAAACGAAACTTAATCCTCGCATTCCTCACGTCATTTTTGTATCATTAGTTAGAAGGGATTGCAAATCCAACAATATACCCTATGTCAACTGTACTGGAATCAATAATGATTCTTTCTTCGAACTTGAAGCGTTGACTAGAGGGGCTAATAGAAAACGTGGGGAGTTTGTTGTTATTTAAAAATCAACACCATAGGCTGTAAGTTATTATTTTCTGCTGTTACTGCTTCTGCTGATTGTCGCTAAAAAATCCCCACGGCCGGCTAAAAAGTATATTTTGAGCACATCTCGTTGGTCGTTGAGGAATACGTAAAACAGTCTCTAAAGATATGATACATTTCGTGGCAGAATTCGTGTCAGTTTCGTGTTGCAGCATGGCCATAACTTTAAGAAAAGAAATTATCACAGGCATATGTGAAAAATGTCCACTGGATTTTTATGTGGCGCTTTTTTTGCTCCATTCTTATTTCAAAATTTCGCAAACCTCTTCTTTTAGGAGTGATTGTTCCAATAAATGCTCCAGAAGTGTACGTGCCCTGTGGGAAACCTTCAATTTTTTATTTCAAGCTCAGCTCCGATGAAGCTGGAGTGCGGCGATACTGCCACGTACTGATCTTAGTTTTGGAGGCCATGGTAAGGGAAGGATGCTTCATCTTGAAGTTTGATTTCTGTGATGAATCCCAAACGTCTAAAGTGACGCACAAAAAACTGGTCTACAGTAATAAATCACAATTTAAAGACTAATAAACATGAAGCGATACCACCAGGCTGCATGAATAGCTTTATGTTGATGATTTTCATTTTTCAGTGCAGAAGATTCTACTATTTAATAAACATTCGACCAGTTTGTCTGTGCATCACCCCTCGTGTAAGTTTCATAACCGAGGTTGTAGCTTATAAAACTCTACGGTAAACGCACCTGAAATTTAACTACGCGATTTTGACCCAAAAAACATGAAAATATTGGAAATACAGATGGACTGGTAAAAATTCGTCCAAAGTTTATACAATAATTGCGCCATCTAAGCTAAGAAATAAAAACTAACATTGTATCTGCGATATTGTGGGCTTTGCTTTACTTTTTTACTACAATTAGGACTTCTGTTGTAACTCTATTCAAGAAGTTTTTGAGCTTCACCCTGTTCAACACGGCTGACTTGACGAACTTTACAGACAAAGAGAATGCTCATTCTACTCGTTATGTATTTCACTTATCCTCAGTGAATAAAAAGCTCTCACGCGAGAAAACAACGACCACGCTGAGCAACGAACGTGCCGGGGGCTGTATTCCGATGGTGGTGAAATTGCCTTGCAAACAAGAAGTCTCACTTTCAAACCTATGCGTACTGAGCTGATTTTATTTGTGTAGTATTGGGAGAGGAAGCCAACACGAAATTCTCAACTCAACCCAGACTATAAACGGGTGCCGGCTTGGCATGGGGATGTTCAAAGTCTGGTATAATAAAAATAATGATAATGATAATGCTCAAAGACTGGCATCTCGGTGTCTTGTGAAAGATTTCAGTTATCAAGCATTTGAGACGTCAATGTTGTATGTCTCATTATGAGCTTGATTTTCACTAAAATTAACCAATATCTATCAATGAATTTATCTCATTATTGCAAATTTTTGCATTTTTAAGTAATGATATTAACCTGCTGTAACCAAAAAAAAACAGTGTCGAAATACTAGCAAATACTGTAAAAAATGGTGTACTGAAAAGATATTTTAAGTAATACATACGAATATTTGCCCCTCTATCATGCATTGTATTTTAAAGTGCTGCTTCATTTATATTGACTGACAAATGATGACGTCCCACTTCACTTCAGAAAATCTTGGCTTTTATTTCGCTTACGAAACGAGGTCGCATAACAATTTCTTTTCTCTACAAAACCTTTTCACGCAAAATTTATCGCTAAAAACCTCTGACACAAAAGGCGATCTGTTTTCATAGTGAAATGCTTACTTTCCCTACTCGTGCAAAAGAGCCATAGGCCGAATTTTCCCTCAGCATTACATTTTCAATGCATTTCAGTGGCACATGCAACCACGTTTCAATGTTTATAACACAACAGTGGAAGCGCGTGGCAACTTAGAATGTAAACAGTTCCTTTACGCTGTCACTCGTGCGGCCCACGAAGTGTGGAGGAAATTAAAACGAATGTGACTCCAATGCTTGCTGTACTCGATTAAGTCATAACTTGCATAATAAAAACCTTCATTTGGACAGGTGTGCATTCCGACTCCGAAAGTATTTTCTGATCATCTGTATATTCTCAGAAAACCTATGTGAAATAATAGCTCGGGTAATAAGCGAACACGTATTGTGTGACAGCGTGTGAAGTCATACTGTGCTTTCTTCGGTACATAAAATCAGTTCTCCATGTACAGCGATAAGCCCCTAAGGGCTCGCTTGCTAACAGGGCTTAGGCCCTACATTCTAAGGTGAGGAGTCTTCTAGTTCTTCATAAATAATGTAGAGAAGGGTTTCTACGAATAGGTCACTAGTAGTTCGATGCTACGGGTATTAGATAATATTGTTAAAAAATACATGCTCTATAAAAAAATTGATATGTTCAAACTTTCATTGGAAAGTTGAACAGAACACGTTCAGTCTCGCCCAGGAATAGAAAGTTGTTTTCCGAATTGAATGTTTACAAAGTTGGCTGAGGAACGTCCTGCCATCCTATCCCACTACAAAGAGTATTCAAAATATGATAGGATTTTGCCAAAAAAGTTAGCAAAATGCACGAAATGAAAATAGGTACTTTTTAAATCCTGAAGTTCCACAAGGAGTTTGTGAAAACCTAAAACGACGGAGAATTAACCTACTGTTGGGGAAAACGATAAGCATATTCAAGAATTTTTGTGCCATATGAAGGCTACATATCATTTGTAAAAAATATAATAAGCATAAACTACCACATTGAATTATAAGTGAACGCTATGACTGTTTAGTAAAACATATAAACTATTGAATAATTAACAATTTGTATGTTAATATAAATGTGTTCATATTTTTTATCCCAATAGCAATAACAAAGTGTGCTAACTAGCTAATTTTCTCTCAATCAATATTGATGTAACGCGAGGCGAGAAGACTCCAAACCGATGATCTTGAAAGTGAATTACTGTACCAGCCAGCAATGGGGAGCTCCTTTATATATTCTAGGAGGTTCTATGCGACCGCGGCTATTTCCTGAGCAATTGAGCTCAAAAGTAGACTACCACCGCAGAAGCTGTTGTATCAAAAATTGACGTGGTATTTGACCAACAGCCGAGAGTAATTTTTAATGCACATAGCATGTAACTGCTCGTCCATTTTCGTGCGCATAGAAAATTCATATGTGAAGCTAAAAATGAAAACACTTTACACATAACTTTGCGATGTTTGGCGAGTACACAAAATACGGCCAACAGTAAAATTCTACACAAAATATTGTTTTGTGTTCTAATCGGCATTGTCCTCGAGATTTTCCTTACGGTCATCTTGAATATTTTGCTGGCCTTCGAAGTAGCGCTTTCCAAGTCCAAAGCTGAAGGCGTTAGGATTGTTCCCATAATCACGTAAGCCCTCACGCCCTTCAGCCCGCTTTCCCAGACCGAAGGCATAGTCGCTTCTGTTCTTCTTCTGAGGGTGGCTGGAAAACTCATTTGAACGTTTTCCCAAACCAAAATCGTACGATCGACGACCGAATCTCAAACTAGTAGAAGAGGGTGCTTGTGTGAATCCAAAGTATTTTAATAGGGAGTAGGGTGAGTTGTATTCAACACTGGAATCATCGTCCCCATCAGGCCGCTTTCCTATGCCGAAACTGTACGGCAAAGGGAGCCGTTTACCAATTCCGAAAGAAAAAGGCCGTCCTCTCTTCCCCAATCCAAACGAGTAGTGATTCGGTATTCGTTTTGAATTCTCGTCGAAAATCGACGTCGCTTCCCTCTTTCCCAAACCGAAATTGAAGACTCGACCTCGATTACCAGGTCCCGAAAGACTGTTTCGCTTGCCTAAGCCGAACCCAAATTCATTTCTGCGCTTATTCAATACACCAAAATCTGCTGGTTCATCGTTTTCAAATTCATTTTCGAAATCGACTTCTCTTTTTTTCCTCGTTTTAAGACTGTCGTGGGCATCTGACCAACTGGAGCTATCAGCAGGTGGGCTCACACGGTGTTGAGCGTCCGTTATCTCAGGCCAGTAATTGATTGACTGATTGTCTACATCATCAGAATCCACGTCCCGCTTTCCAAGTCCGAATGAAAAACTCCTACTTCGCTTGCCCAAGCCAAATGCATAATTCTTTCCTCTTTTTCCTAAGCCGAAAGAATATTCTTTTCCTCTCTTGCCTAAGCCGAACGAATAATCATTCTTCGGACGTTTGCCCAACCCGAAGGCGTAATCTTGCCCTCGTTTGCCGAGCCCAAAGGAATAATCACGCATTCTTTCTCCCAAGTTCAGGGAATTTTCTCCTTGTCGTTTGGCATATGTGGCAAAATCATCGGAGTCGTCGGTGTCCGTTGCAGCCCCCCATTGGTAATAATTGCTCAGCAACTCCTGAAAAACATGAATTCATGTGAAGTTTCTTCACCCAATTGACTATTAGGTGACGTGTCAAAATTAAAATGCGCACATGAAAAAGGATCTATAATCCCTAAATGAGTTAGAGCCACATAATTTCAGGACAGTTTAGTCGAGACTGAAGTTTCAGGTGGCCTGGTTTTAAAAGCGAAGAGCTGTACTCATTACTTTGACTAGTATAAAATATGACTGAAAATGTTTTCAAAGCCTTTTCATCATTTTGGTGCCATTATAAATCGGCAATACTACCTTTGATTGATTTTACGAGACCTAAAATTATAGGCATACATTTATAGTTTCTTCGAGATTCTTTGAAAGGATAAATCAAATCAAAACCCATTGTGATCAAATACTGGTAGAAAAATCTCGCTTAACACAGAGTTTTCTTTCAAATTCAAACTTACATCTGCTGACCGTCAACTTACAAATGAAAAGAAATCCTACACAATATTTCACAAGATCCAAAACACGCAACCAAGCATATTTCCGATAAAACATACATAATGCATAAACCATAATTTAATATTGATAGTTACCTGCCATGTCTGCGGGAGGAAAGGCTGAGGCAGCGAGCTGTAAGCTTCAGAAGTCGGGCTGGAAGACGTGGAAGAGAGAAGGGTTACCAGCACCACCACTAGGAACGACTGCCGCGCTGCTGCAGGTGTGCTGGGGGTGCGCTGGAGAGCAGCACTCGTGGCCTGGGGGGCGGCGGCGTGACGACTCATCCTCTCGCGCTCTCAACAACCTTCACAGTTCCTGTAAGGGGGAATTGGAGTTGAAGGTGATGTGGCTTCTTAAAAGTTTCTGGTTGGTCCATTTAGTACACAGCTGATGGTGCGCATTTTCCTACAAGCTGGTAACAGAGGAGTCTGGTTGGTTCATTTAGTACACAGCTTATGGTGCGCATTTTTCTACAAGCTGGTAACAGAGGAGTCTCACAAACGACCTAAGTAAGACATGTAAAAGTGATTAACGTTGACTTATAAATATTCTAATAACTTTCAATTTGTTTCTATGTTAATATAACTGATCATGTTATAGCTATGCATAATTTAATCGGCCTTATAACCATCCTTAAACAACTTTAGTGATTCCCCGTCGCAGTTTCCAAGTCCTCAACATCTCTGAAAAATATTTTCTATACTTCGAGCTAAGTTCAAAACTAAATCCCGTTGAACAGAACATCAACCTCATTTTACAGGTGTTTAAGGACATGTGAAATGTTTAAAAAATTAGATAATCTAGTTCAATCGTTTCCAGCGAAGCGTTAACTTCAAGACCGACGAGAGCTGTTCAGCATTGGCACAGTAAAGCTTGTTCTTTACTGGATTAATTTAATTGATTTGTGAAGTACTGGATTAACTGCATTGATTGTGAAGTACTGCCATTCTTATTGCATCGGCGCTCCTCATTTCCTGGTGTGTACGAGTCAGCGGAAAAAAATATAATTTTCCTAGTGGTTATAATGTAGTAACTGGTAATCCGAGTTTCAGTTTTAGGATTTCAAGAATATATTTCATAAAGCAAATTTGAATGAAATAAATCCAAGAACGCTTTGAAGCTTTGATATAGTTCTGTTCGTTTCGAAAAATAATCTCTAGAGCATCATTTTTCAAATGAAATAAAAATAATAGAAGTTTGTGGCATTTATCTCTTTTACATCTTGAAATCATTTTGGGAACGAGAAAATATGTATATGAATACTCCCACGCATTAATTTGTAGCCGATTTTCCAATTTTTGTATGAAAAAAATTTTTTTTTCATTTTTACGCCACCCAAGTCTGATTAAAAATATTAATAGAAGGTTTCATAAGCAAATGAAATATCACCATCCACGCCTCATTTTTTACGATATCTTTGTAGCTGGGCATTGATGGGAGCATGACCTAAAGAACAACATGAGATGCAGAGAATGGAAATAATACAGTCTCTTGGCGTCCGGCCTGACTCCAAAATTAAGAGCAAAGATAGCATTCGATATCCATATTTGGGTGTGTTCTGACACTGTCTTCAGACTTTGACTGACGGTGTGCAAGGCTCTTTAAAATTAGAAGGTATTACACAAAATTAGTTCGAGAGCTCCACAGGGAGAGACAAAACAGGTCTCTTCAAAACAAGAAACAAACGGATGCAACAGTGCGTATTAGCAATTATGTTGCAATTTGGACAGACTAGCGCATCAGGTGTTATTTGGCTGAAATCTGTACGGGACACAAGAAATACGAGTAGTATGTCTCTCAACTTAGTTCTGGTTTACTTGCGATTTCTAAAAATGGCAGGACACTTGTCCACTCCGTACATTTCAGCCCACTCAAAAAAATGCAATCATTTGCATTGTAAAATTATGCATGTCCTTTACAGTGGGGAGAGTGTTTCATGTAAAAAAAAGCACGATGAAGATTCTCGTTGTTCGATTGTGTCACATGAACTGAATTTTATTCATTTATTTGTTTCATGGATGAGTAACATCATAATAAACACGTCTCGCTTTCGCCTCTGCGACTAATTTCTCATCGGAGCTGCGAGACTCATTTGCATGTGAATGAGCTTCCGCAACTCGTCCAACTCGCCAAGCGGTCGTGTGACAATTACAGAAACGTTCGTCATTTCCACGGCCCGCTGCTAAGGATATTTTCTGAATATTGTGACTGAAAGAAGCCTGTGACTTCACTCATTTCAGGGTGAAATCAGGTAGAAAATATTGAATTTTTTTCCGTGTTTTAGTCTAAGTGAAAGGTGCAGAGACCTATTTCAGAATGAGATAACCTGAAGAGCGCCTAAAAATACAGTTCATATGTACATTACATTGGCACGACATTTCTTAATTCCCCAGGAATTTTACACACTCTTCTTAAGCCGGATTTTGAAATGGATCTTAAAACAGTAATAGCTTAATAAATAAGCTCTCAATTTATGAAGTGAGACTTGACATGGGAAGCCTGATTGAATAAAATGAGCAAATCTCAATGAATGATGCGACATTTGACGAGTAGAGGAGAGTCTAGTAAATAACTTTATCAGTTATTTTTAACTAAGTCAGAACAATCGAGCATAATACGGAGCGTTATTATAACCGAATAGGAACATGAAAATGTAAATGATTCAGGAAAGTAAATATTTATATCTCCTCTAAAAATTTATTTAATTCTTGTCATTAGCAGCTAGTTAACTGTATGGTTTACTGTTCACTGAAATTCAGACCTTGAGTAATAGCAATAATACTAATGAGAGAGCGTTGCCATCGCAGGGGCCGTCGCCTTCAAGAGACAAAAAGCTAAGCTCATGAAAAAGTTTTGTTGTCATGATGAAATGAATACATTTAAATAATTCTGAATTTAATTATTTCCTCGTCAAGAAACACGTTTGAATTATTTTGCTGTCAGTTTTGCTTCAAAGACAATTTCGATTCTCCAACTCCGCGATGCATCTTCTGAATGATTTTAATGATTCAAATTTAAATTTCAAATTCAAAGATATTTTTTTAAATGTTAGTGTGAAAGTATATGCAAGTAATTAAAAAACCGTACGGAATTAATTAGAAGGCGCTTGCTTAGTTTTTCAAAACTTGCTTAGTGTTTGGGTACAGAATACTCAAACGCACGCTACGCCAGTTTCACGCTCTTAATTGCGACAAAAAAAAAGAATTCCCACATGTGGAAAGGTACCACTCCGTCACATCGTTCAACGTTGCATGTAAGAGCTTTTCTTTTTTAGATACAAACTCCGTGCTTTCACCGGCGCAGCCCAGACGCAATGCAAGCAGCAACTCCAATAAAGGAGCGGGGAAACATTGAGTGAGTGCGTGCCCTGCAGTCAGAACTGACACCAACACATCAGTACCAGAACACGAACACGGTGTCATCGTAACAACGGTGTGTCCAAATTGACGTATATCGCTGCACGTATAAAAGATTTATGACTCCTAGATTATTTATGAAACTCCTATTTAATTTTCTATTTTCACACGATAAGATTGGAAAATGATAAGGCAAAAAGTCAGTGTAGACATAAGTATCTGACTTAATACCTGATAATTCTCGTCCTCATAGAATACAAAAAAAACATATAGTTCTTCTTGAAAAGAAGCACTCATACTCGGAGTATTGTCCTTCTCCGGAATGCGAGCGATGCGGAATCATTAGCGCGGGTCCAAGGCACCAACGGGAACGACGGACTCGGGCGCACGGGCCTGCGCCATTTACTCTGGAATATTATTTGTGGACTGCGTGCAGTTTGTGAGTCGCAGGCAGCAATGGGTACGATGAAATGAACACTGCCAGACACAAATTTATTCTTGCGAACCTAACAACACATTACAACCGAGCGATACGTCCTTTCTTCTCACGGCATGCTGACGCGGGCCGAGTAATTAGCGTAACTTTTTGCCAGAAATTAGAAAATTGAAAAGACTAGTTGACCCGTTATTGCACCATTTATTTTGAATGATGAACGAAAATATTTCTCAGGTAATTAATGGCAGAAAGAATTTATTAGGATACCGTATAAGGCACTATCCATTGCGCTGAAAAGGGTTTAGATTTCACTTTAACATAGATATAATATAACTCTCCTTGAGTCGCCTGTGAAGAAAGTTATATTATTTAGAATTTTAGACCTGATATTGGTTCTACCAATCGCTGATCACGTGAATATCTCGTCCCTTTCAGGTCAAACGAAGTCAGAAACTCCATTCACCGAAACTTATCCTTTTGCCTAGAATTTTCTTGACGGTCCAGTGTAATTTGAATTTGTTTTTGCCATTACTTCGACATAAGTTCTCAGAATTCTGGCAAAAATCATGTTCGTAGAGTTTAATTATGAACTACTGAGCTTTGCAGTCTCGGAATGAAGAGCTAAAGGTACTAATGATTCAGTCTTAAACAAGGTTTTATCGATTGTTTTTTTACACGTCTGCCGTATAAGTCTATCAAAGGTGGAAATGTTGAAAAATCTTGCTCGTTAAATTTCAAATTTGAAATTAGTTTGAAGAATGACTAATACAAGTGTTAGATGCCCGGATGGCAATGAGGTTCTACGAATATTGACAATCAAGTTCATATATGTACAGCGCATGACAGAGACAATAAGTTGTTCCCAGTTCGGTAACGTTATCCGAATTGCAATCGGCAGAATATAGAGGAATCTTAACCACAGAAATAATGAAAATATGCTCTACAGAGTCACGAGTTCTGTAATAAAAGTAATATCCATCTCAAGTATCAACTTTAGAATTGTTTGCCTTTATCAAAGCGTTAACGATTATTTGTACACTACAACGCTCGTGGTAGTGCTACAGAACCGGACAAACGAATCATTAACTTATTTCCGACTTTCTCTGC
This sequence comes from Orchestia grillus, assembly GCA_014899125.1. Lineage (NCBI taxonomy): Eukaryota > Metazoa > Arthropoda > Malacostraca > Amphipoda > Talitridae > Orchestia > Orchestia grillus. The sequence continues at coordinate 11,027 of VOMN01011924.1, forward strand.
TGTTGATATTTTACTGACACAAGACAGCAGGCCGAGTGTGAGCTGAAATTCCTCGTGATTTCATTCACTCCCGATCACAAGGACTCGAAATCAAATAAGGGTTCTCGGTGCTCTGCATGTGGATGAGGGGAAATTGGGAAGCGTGAGGCAGACCCTATTTCCATATCATTGTCGCGCTTATGAGGTGATGCATGCAGCTCTAGTCTGCTGACTGAATGTTACCACATTCCTCCACCGCCGGCACTTTCCTCACACCACACTCTTCAAGGTGATCTATACGAGCCGCCTGCACCTGCAGACTGCCTGCAGAATTGGCCATCGACTGCAGTTATTTAATTTAATTGGGTAATTGTTGCCCAGCGCGAGAGTTACTTGAAAGGAGGAAATCTTCAGGACCAACTAAACATTAGGTAACTTTTGACATATGTGACAGTCCGAATTAAGTTCGAATGGGGCTTTTTCACTCACTATGTGATGCTTCTCTCTTTTTTAAAAATTACCCATGGATCTCTCATTGAATTTTTTTTTAAATTGGCACATTGTTATACTATTTTGAATCCCTTGATAGAAATGAGGGAAAGTTCCATAGTATGTATACAGGTACCCCTAAATATCGTACCCCTCGATACAGTCGTACGCTGTACTTGTTTAAAGCAGAGTAAATTTGAGTTTGAAATAATTTGGCTCAGGTATTCGAAATGAGTGCAGTTAACTCAAAAACACGTATTCCAAATTACTGGAACTAAAAATTTTGAACGTGTAACTAACCGTGCATCAAACCCGCACGACGCGCACATACGTATCGGTGACTACCCGTACGTTCGAAATGGCGTGCGCTAGACTGCAATGACGTTATAACTCTAGGTTGAGCTTTATTTCTCTGTTTCTCTGAGTTGCCTCCTAGTTATCCAGGCTCCTACAGGATAAAATATGGTCCTGTTCGCATCTGACAGCTGCTGAAACGAGGCCGCGTCAATTGTTGCCGCCATTATTCTATGATTCATTCAATTCAACAGGTAAAATTAAATGATCCACTTCTCTTTCGTGTAAGTTTTGTACTATGTTATAGTGACTGGTAAATAGTAATAAGTATGAGTTCAACAAGACGGCGTCGCATCATTAGGAATGAAGAAAATACTTTTGATGGTTGGAAAAGAATAGTCGACTCTCAGATACAGGAGTTCCGCCATCTATCTATCTACCTATCTATTTATCTATCTATCTATCTATCTATCTAGTATAATACTAAAACTCTGGTCGTCTTGCTTGTTTGCGTACTGAGTGTTCTGAAGCCCGATTACATCACAAAACTGATTGCCTCAACCCTAGTCTACACTCATTTAAGTGTCGAAAAACCTTTATTGATTCTGACTTTATAGAGTGCATTATATGATTTAAAGCTCACCTACAGTCTGCGGCTTTTGATATAATTACGGGAAAATCTTTTCCACCAGAAATAAAGGTTCCATTTGAATAGAAATAGTGTTAATTAATTAGAAACGCATCAGTATACACACGACAGTAACGGGACTGCTAATCATTGCCTCTAAATATCGTGAAGCAATTTACTTCTCACGCTACCATGCTTGGACAAGCACACAGCCTAAAGTTCAGTCTCTGAACTGTGAACTCTTAGTTTCATGCTCCTTAACCGAGATTCGACCACGGGTTTCGTGATTCTGAATTCATGCCTGAAAAACTGAGTTGGAAACACATTCAGTATGCAAATTTCTGCTCACTTTTACTCGAAATGAAGGATAGAAAAGTGATGTTAAAAAAGGGAAAAGTCAGTGTCAATACACTATCAGTTTAGCGAAAAATTTCATGATGCATGCTTTTTGAACGCGTGCACGATCGAGGCTTTTGACTTAGATCTCGCTAATGACAATTTTAATACCACATCGAAAACCATGATTTAAAATACTATATAGAATGATACTGTAACTCTGCATATGCGCACCAGAAATTACTTCTCCGAATAAAATTCACATTTCAGGGCAATAATAGGTTGGTGCACAAGTCATCGCAGAGTCAGGGCACAATAGAGATCTTCATAGAGAGAGGAGAACGAAGAGGACAGGCCGAGTCGTGATGTTGACAGGGCGAGGCAGGTGGAGGTGAGCTGGGTTGACCGACCGTCAACACTCGATCAACGGAGTTTGGCTGGTGTAGCGCAAAATAACAAACCTGCAGCTTATTTTCTCCTCGGTAGTGGGCCAATTTATACCACTCGAACAAACACTAATCTTTCCCCGTAACGTCTTCTTGCTTCCAAGTCTGGGTTAATGGCTCACTAATGAACACTGCGGTACAGACTTGAGCAGTACAAAGTATCCAAAACTGAGATTAAGTTATAAGGTACACAGTCGTTGTTCCTGACTTCTGTAGGAATCATGCTTTCAATCGGTGCAGTCAGGATAAATTCAGAATTATCACAAAGTGACTGCAATGGCCGTTAACTCAAGATTAGAACTTTTTGGGAGATATGCTATTTGTGATACTGAAGTTTTTGAAGGTGTCGCAGGACTAAGAAAGAAATACAGAGGTGGAAATTTATAAAACATTCTGCAAATTAACCCATGCCTCAAAAAGAATAATTCAAGTTGATGAGATTTTCAGTGAAGGAAGCTAATTAAACGAGAAGTCAATGTATAAAAACAACAAAATTTTCATTTACGTTTTATTTTTGAGAAGTAATCACAAAATACAGGGTTCTGGGGTATATTTTGATGAAAAAAAAGATAACCCACCGTAAAAAAATGTAATATTCCCGGGTTATTACACTTGTGACACTGAAGTAATGGATCAAAACAGGTTAGCCACCGGTGTTATGCTGAGTTGTGCTCCTCTCTCGAGATGTCTAAAATTTAAATGCATAATGAAAAGAAAATGAGAGTCGCTATAAAAGTCATCTATTTTTTGCACTCAGACCAGCGGGCTTCGACTAAAACGTCATTATCAATGAATGCTATCTGAAACCATAAAATAAAGTTTATCATATTCATACCATTATTATTTAAATGAACAAAATATACTTGTACAGTGAGCACTTACGTACTTTCTGATGGAAAGGTTCGCAAAAAATAAATACAGCCAAACCTAATTCAAGGGATAAAAGAGGTTATTGCGTAAAAAGAGCAATGGAAATTTTATCAGTGATGAGATTTGACATATTTTTTTCTATATTTAAAGATTCTAATATCCTAATATCTGACTCACAGGTTGATGAAACTATTTCAAAATAGTTAGATCCAGAAGTTCCCTAATCTGAATCCTATCGCGAATCTATGGGTTATATTAGAAAAGTTCGGTTACGTCAATGGGAGGCGATTCGAAAACGAAGCCTCGTTGTGAAGCGCATTAAAGAAATGCATGAAGTATTTCAAATAAAAATGCTAACAATTCTACTTAATTCTATAAATCACCGTTGCGTAGATGTAATGTAATTTTACGGGAACACATGTATGAGGATATTAAGCAGTTTTATAAATTGCTAATTTGTAGGGAATCCAATATTTACTTCCATCAAAATTTACCCCAAATCCTAAGATTTAATCCTAAATAAACTTTTGTTTATTCAAGGACTTCTACTTTAATTAGATCCTTCAGCCAAAATCTCATCAACTTCAATTTATTATTAGTAAAGTCCCGTGTTAATTTGAAGGGTGTTCTATCAGCACTGCCTCCACTTTATTGAAAATCTAAGAATTAGTGCATAGTTGGTACCCGGCACTACAGCCCTTTTCCGTCATCACTTGAGAGCAGAAAAGAATCTCGGTGTTTCAGCCTGGCGAATGGAATGTACCAACGTCAATTTCCAGCATTTGCATCCCGCATCAACAATAGGTTGTTTTTCTCTCGAATAAACTCCTTGGTGGCAGTGAAATAAACCGAAGATATTTGATTAGACATGAAAGAGTGCCGTGCGTCATTCGAAACATTTCATTTTTCGGATACCGAAAACATTCAACAAAAATACATACTACTGGCTGCTGTGGGCAGCATTTCATAAAACTTGCAATTCGTCCTGCCGTTTAATTTAAAATGGAAACAAAAACAAGTTTTTACACATATTGTTATCAACACGTGAAAAAAAGTTCATGAAGCACTCTTGAGCGGCTAGGGAGAAAACTGTACCTTGTGGTCGACGCAAAGAATCTGGTAGGTCTGCTTGCCAAGGACAGTAAAATTTTTACCCCTTTCTGCAAAATGACGGTGAATTTTCTACCCTTCATTCCTTAATCTCATTTATACGCTGAACGATTGTGTCAAATCCTATCTAAGAAATTTGTAGTTACATGAGAAAAAGGATCATTTATTTATGGAAATCGATGAGCTAAAATTGAGAACGAAAGTATATATATTTTCTGAATTTTCTTGGAATCCTGATGGATTTTAACAAACGTCGTCTTATAGAGTTGCATGAGTTCAGGTGAATTTAGAGCGTTAATATTTTATATTTTGGATCTAAAATGCTCTCAAGATCTTTGTTGTATTACTAAACAATTCGCAGTAATTAAGACAATTTCCTCTCTTAAGTTTACCTCTAAGAATTACACCTGACTGGAGAAACTTGTTTCTCATTTTTTCATCAATCGAAATTAAATGCACGATAATTCCTGAAGCATGAAATCCCTGTTTCGTCGTAGCAGCAAAACCAAAATGGATATGATTCTGTGAAGTTCTGCCGCCCCCGCTTCCCGGAATGGACGGTCGGTGCTAGAGCCCCGCCTAAAGGCAACGCCGACCTGCTCTTGTTTTCATGCACCTTGATCGCTGACGCAGCTCGTTCATTTGTCATCCTCAGTATTATTGTGGGAGTCTGTGCCGTCACACGACACAGATAAGTGAGGCACAGTGAGGCAGGGCGTAGTATTCTCAGTATCGTCGCATAAAGGGAGCCTGATGCCTGTGGATGGCGAGAATTAGAGAGGAAGACAAAAACATTCGTGAACATCCTACTCTCAGTGGAGCATTTCCGATTACAGAAACTCATCATACGTTTTCGGTATTATCGAATCAAGTTAAAATGATCCACTGTTTCAAATATTTCTCCCTAACGGAGAAGGACATTTCATTTTTGGAAACTAAGCAAGAGAAGAAAAGGGAAGATAGACTTTTGTAGCGAGCTCGTTGTTGCAGTGTTAGGTGTATTAGCTCTGTGTGCTCTGAATTAATCTATCGCAGAAAAAGTACTTTTTGTTGTGTTTGCGTACCTTAATGAAAGTTTGAACGAAAAAAACCATGAACGCGTTAACTGCAACAGGTACTTTACGCCCCACATTCGTAACCTGATGATGAAAGGAGAATTTAGACCCGTAAAACACATAATGTTCAAGTTATGTGTGAGTTAAGCCTACGTGTGGCTTAATCTAGAGTCACCCTCAGGGCGTGAAGGGTTTTACCTCCTAGGCTCATGATAAGCGAGACCCCGTACGAGCTCTTTTCCGCACTCAAAATTACATTTTTTCCACGGAAGTTTGTTATTAATTCATTGGAAATCAATATTTTGCAAAAATATGATTTTGAGATAGATGAAACCATTGAGTGGATTGGTTATATTAGCTGCTTTTGATGATAACAATATGGTACAAAAATCGTTGATATTGTAACCGTTGATTGTTATTGATCATTTTAGTTTTGACCGTTAGTATATGTTGAAAATATTTCTTTCTCGTTACCCTATATATAAATGTGCAACTACAATTTTTCGTTATACCATTTCTTCCTGCTAAGTAAAACTAACAATTTTTTATAGACAAAACTAATGTTGAAGGTGACAATTACAATATCTTTTAAAATCACCTAAGGGCTCAGATTCAAGCTCAACATGTGGTACCAGCGTCAGGGTATTCTCGTGCTCAAAACAGTTTAGGAAATTGTTAAGAACAGTGGAAGTATTTCGTAGTGAAAAAATTAGAAACTCACATTATAATTATTGCTGTATCATGTAAGTAAAAGATAGTAATTCTTTCAGCCTATCAGTTAACGGAAAGCTAAAATTGTACTTTCAGTTCCTGAGATTAATGCAATGTTATGTAACTAAACAGAATGTGTGCAATTACTTAAAATCGTACTTTCTAGTCACTATCTCAAATAGATTTTAAACTCTGCATGAAAAAACTCTACCAAAGTTAGGAATTTTGAAACAACATGACGACTCCGTGCCGTCGGACGCGCACTCTAACATTATACATGTGTAGTATCACTGAATGCCTTCATTTCTATATAGGTGGCCCTAGAAGCCTTGTAGCTTATTCAGGCCCACATGTGGTATATATCCTGATCCCGGTTCTTCGTCATTCCTCTTTTGATTGCAAACCTGTATCTGATGTAAATTACTTGTGATAAATAAATGTTTACAAATGTTTACAAATGTTTACACGTATCAGTTGAAGAGCGAATCCTGCATTTTCATCTGTACAGGGAGCGCGTCTCGACTGTCGAGCATCCGATTCTCAGAACACTTGGGCATCAGTCGCAGGATCAACAGATATTTACAAAACACTTGTCATTCGAGTCTTTGAATTCATTGTAAAAATTTCAGTCATCCTTTCAAAAAAAATAATTTTTCAACAATAGACAACAAGTACCCAATAGATTTCAGAATTCTGAAATCCTGGAACACATATAAAAATGAAGTTAAATTTGGACCCTAATTCAGTCCCTTTACAACTTACTTGAACCATCTAGAAAAAATACATGCATTTTTTGCTTCTCGCAGGTTGACACAAGCGAAACTTTTTGATTTTGCCTTATTATTTGCTGCCTTCTTTTAGAAATGTATATTTGTACCCCTGCAATTCTTTGTTCAATTTACTACGCGTATTATTATATTTTTTCAGATGACATTCACTGATGATGTTACTTTACGAAATCAGACTGGTCTAAATGTCATATATATTTTTACTGCTACAATTGTTCTTCTTTGCAGACTTAGGGCCAGATTCCTTATAATAAGCCAATTTATTATGTAATACATTATTTTACTATGAATGTTTCATAGAAAAATATTTCGCCTCATAACGGCACCGGTGAAAGTTGGTCTGCGTATTGTGAAAAGACATGAACGTGATGATCCCTCTATAACTACATACATAAAATAAGTTCGTCTATTCTCGAACTATCACGAGAATGAATATAGTGCTAGTTCGTTGATTACTAGTATATTTCGAGAAAAAATACATCAACTTTATCATCTCCACTCGTCAACGTAAATATATAAAAAAAATTGGGACTCTCGAATCACACGCATAAGTATCCGGCAGCAATTCGCTAATAAAATTTTGGTCAAGATAGAACGCACAGAAATACATAACTTGTCGTTTGGTAAAAGTTTTTCTGAGTTGGCGTGAATCACACACCGAACGCTAACTACGAAGGCTGCGTGATCCTCATGATTACAACGCTTGTCCAAGTACTTATGAGTGTCTGAAGGAGCCCCACGAGAAATCAAATCCCGTCCTTGCGTCTGGAAGCAGCGCCGTCGGGCCCCGTTCACTTTACGAGCCCGGCAACACCTGCCCCGCATTGTGCGGAGTGAAAAAGGCAAATAACTCCCCACCTTCCTCGAGGAGAAATGCGAAGGGTCGATTTTTTGACGATTGTGTGTTCGATTTGGAGTTCATCTTGGATGATTGCGAGGGACGAAAAGCTAGGAGTATTACCTCAATTCAACCAGTCTCCAAAATAATATTGCGTGTAGCTCTCTTCAAAGACAAGGCTTTATGGCTGTGCCTCAACGCGGAGCTACGATCGCAGCGGCCATAAAAATTCCTTTCACGAGGCAAGGAAGACGTGACGCACGTATCAGTGAGCGGAAGGTCGTGAATATGCAGACAGATTACGGGGCCTGACAGACGAGCTCACCTTCAGTGTGGCGGCCGCGATATTGCCATGGAACACAAAGAAATCTGAGTCAAATAAAGCGGGACGCGAACGGGATTCGCAGGCCTGCGCTGTGGTTTTCTTTGTGAAATAATTTGCTTCCCCTGGGCCCGAGGCTCCGCGCAATTATCTGAAAACGGCATCACGTTGCACCTGCGTCGTGATGAGAGTACGATGGGTTCACGCGCCGAGAGCCGTGCGTTTTCCTGTCCTTGACTTGCAAAGTTTGCGTAGACATGACATCAAACGTAGCATTTGATCGTTTTCAGAAAGTTTTGTTTACGAATTTGATTAAATTTTACAGTTCGTAATTATTTTATAGCGGCGAATAACTGAGTCTTAAAAATTGAAAAATAAGTTAACAAAGATATGCTAGAGATGAGCGGATTGAGTTTTCGCTTCATATGTGTGGAAATGAATGGATTCTTCTGACATAAATGAATGGATTCCTCTGACATGGCTTCTTGTATGATAGCAGTCCTCATTCGCATCAAAATTTCAAAGGCCGACAACCAGTGCTCTCTCTGAGCATTGTGGTTGGTGATCATTTCGGTAAGAGTTTTCGAACACTTTCTATCCCTGTTATCTTATTGTTTCTCTCTATATGGCTTGATCTTGATGTGAGTGAGAAATTGGTCGCTTCTTAAGACCAAAGATGTCAGATTAAGCAAGATCTTCAAATTTTTGAATTTTTTGCCAATTATTAAATTAGCATTCATTCACCACTTCTGTGTAGTCTTTCTCACGTTTTTGGCATTGCTGGCTAGCACATTTGGTTCCACATTGTACTGTGTTTGTAGATTAATAGCCCTAGCCCAGTCTGATAGTTTCAGCCGAAGCATTTACCATTAGGTTTAATTATGGTCAGCCGAGAAATTTTCTCGATTATTTCGTCAATTTATGAACGGAGCGACGAAAAAGCCTAAGAAACGAATGTTTATTCAACAAGAAAAGTATTCAGCTTGCTTTGTGTCAAAGTCTCTCGTATTATTTACACGTACGTACAAGTGGCAGTGCTCCCAAATCCATGATGAGTAGAAATTGCTACAGTCTTTTCGTTTGAATACAAATGAAATGGTTATTTCGTAGAGCCTTAATTCTCTCTTGAAGCAAAAACTTGATGGTCTATGCAAAGTTGAGATCACTCGGAACGGTGTGACCATCTACCTGGGAAAAAGAAGAGTATTGTTTTTCCTCTCATCGAAGTACAATCGCCTGTTGAAGTGGCCCACAACAGCGTTAACAGCACTTGTGCCAAACCTTCTAGTGAGTTTTTTCAGAGTTGATTGTACTTAAGTCTTCCCCTTTCTTCTTCCTATCCTTGCTTTGGCTCAGCCGGTAGGTGGACATCAGCCACAAATATATTTGTTCTGTCACGTTTGCCACCTCCCGTGTAGTTTCGTCTACTCCTGCCGATTCCGTAACTTCTAGACGACTGTCCTCAGAAAACCACTTTTAAGATATACAGCACCCGAAGTTATGATGTAAAATTCCACGTTTTCTATGCTGCTATGATACGAATGTTTTCTTAAAGTAATTGTGTATAAAGTAATTGCACATTCAAGTTTGAACATAGGATTTCTTATGTTGCTCCGACTCATTCACTGTTACATTCACTGTTTTTACCATTGTATACAGAATTATGGGAACGAACTCCTTGTTTTTCCCAAAACGGCAAGTACGGTCTATGCGACGAGCATGTTCAAGTCTTCTGAATACAAGGTATGAAAATAAGTTACAAGTGAAATTCCATCGCCGATTTTCAGTAATGATTGGAATATTTAAATGTCATCATTATCAGTTAATACACAAGGTGACTACGAAACATGCCCACATCGCCTCGGAATAGTAATAATATTTTACATCCAGGAGTCAGGTTAACCATACGGTACCTATGGATTGACTTACTAGAATATTACAGCATCATAGCTGCATAATATTACGCATATTGAAATTCCATACACACTTTTTTCGTGGGCACCCAGAATAATAATGGAAGTCGGAGCTCCTTGAGGCGCAGGCTGAAGACTCCACTACGGATGGATGCCAGCGTCCACTGAAGCCATTCGCCTATGAAATATTGTCTTCTGGGCCCTCAAGCGCAAAATGCAAGAAAATATTGGTGCCACAAAAATATGAAGCCCTGGCATGGGCATGAAATTAGCGGTCTCTCTGGAGTCCTCGTGGTAACGTGAAGGCACTTCATAGAACATTACTGTGACGACACTGTATTAGGTACGCGATGTTTGATGCAGTATTTGAGCAGCGCTGTGACGACACGACACTGTATTTAGTACGCAATGTTTGTTGCATTGTTTGAGCAGCTCTGTGACGACACTGTATTTTGTACGCGAGGTTTACTGCAGTGTTTGAGCATCTCTGCGACGGCACAGTATTTGATGCATGGTGTTTGTTGCAGCGTTTGAGCAGCGCTGTGACAACACTGCTTTTGGTGCATGGTGTTTGTTGCAGCGTTTGAGCAGCGCTGTGACAACACTGTTTTTGGTGTATGGTGTTTGTTGCAGCGTTTGAGCAGCGCAGTGATGACACGAAGTACAAATGCTTACAGCGGAAATGTTGTTAAAGTCTTCGAGCACGTGTGTGACGGCTGGTGCTATGTGGTACAGGCTGCAGGTCATGAGCTGTCAAAAGCATCGAGCCGTCACCAGTCGGAGATCATAACTGAAGCAGACAACGAAATCTATCATTTTTCAATTTTACCTAAGAGTTTCATATTTTTTTTTCCGTGTCTCAACTTACCCGAATTGAAACTATGATCATCCTACGCGAGCTCATGCTGCATTATCTTGAAAAATGTCTCACAAAACATTGGTGTTTTCTTCCTAGTGTTCGGAGATAGTCTTACGCCTCATTTGCTGTTAAGTAACAATTACTAGAGAAAAATAGAGCATAGGGAGTCCAAACATTCCCATCATTTGTTCAACCTAAGTCCAACATGGGTGTTCGATCATGTGATATTTTTTTAGCTTGTTAATTGCCTTACGTAACTGCCTTACGTTAATTGCCTTTGGTAGGCAATTAAAACTTGGTTCATGTTAAAAGCTCTTCAACTGCCTTTGCTAACAACGCTCAGGCGCGGCCCCCAAGTCTACGGACGCACCCGCCAGAATCGAAATTCCCTGCCTGGTCGTTCTCGGGCATCTTTCGCCAGATAAATCTAAAGGCTTCGTATCGGCAGCTGAAAAAGATTTAAACTCCTTTGGCGGCTGCGTCGGAAAGAAAAGTGTGACTTTCCAGTATCGAATTTGTTGCAATCGTAAAATTCGCTTTGAACGCCCCTAAGTTATACATTTTTTGATAAGCCTGCCGCTGGGTCGGTCAAGTAGAAGCCGTGAGATCAGGAACGGATAATCTGATAATGATGATTCACATGGCAGTTCATAAGGTGAGATTTCTGGTACAATAACGACAGAGGCGACCCAGGATAGTCACTAAGACGACCTGACCGTCTACAGCACTCACGCAATCCCTCCTAAATCTTGGTTTTGGCGAGCATTGCCTCTCCCGCTACAGGGGCGAGCTCTACCACCGACTCCACCCTTGCCCTGCACCGAGCTTCTGGTTCGTCTGCAGCAATCGCTCAAAGAACGAACATACGGCTGCTCATGAGCTACTGCACACACATTAAAACAAAATAAAAATTGTCATAAAGCATATTCATTATGAGGGCTACCCAAGTTGAGCATGAAGTTTCAAATATCTTCATATACATAATTTGTTGACGGATACATTGGGAAATTGAAATAAAACTTGGTGGGCAATTGAAAAATTCCCGCTAGACAGCGATATCCATCGGTGTCACGTGGGATACGAAAGTAATGTAGTTTTTATGCGTCTAAACATGTTTTTTCTCCATCTTTGAAAGTTAAATTATCGAGAGATTTCAGTTTGACGGTTGAATGGAAGCATTCATGCCCGCTGAGAGAGGTAAGCAAATAATAATGTAGAATAGTGGAAAATATTCAGAAAACCCATTTATCTTGATAAGATTTGAGCATTGCAAATAATTAAAAGTAAAAAGTCCCAATAAAACAGTTCACTGTATTGTTTTGCCAAAAGCTGCTTGAACTGCTGATGGGCAATAATACATATGGTCCTTATTAACCTCTACACCCAAAGTATATGTGTGTGGTATAAAGTATAAATACAATATGTATGTACGCATATGTTCACATAGACAGCGAGCTTCAACGCAACTTGAGACGATCTCAATCTTGTAGCAGCTTCAGTTGCATCTGTCAGGGCTCGGTAACCTTCACACTCTCGTAAGAGTACATGAATTATAACAAATTATTTTGCGCTTCATTCGTTCATTTTGTTGAAACGGTAGGCAAAGAGTACAGAGCACTGTTATTTCTTTTTATGAGGATATCAAGTGCTCAGCGTTAAGTAGACTTTTGCAAGATCAGCCCCACCCTACAAAAAATACAAAGTTTCAAATACTAAGATTGTTTTCTATGGTATATATTTTCCATAAAAAACCCTAAAGCCAAAAAGTATCTGCAGATTCATCTTGAGAGGTTCCACTACCGTAAGTCTTGCAATGTAACTATAAATTGTATGAAGAAATTGCATCCTAGGTTTGTCACAAAGAAATTGTGTCAAGCGTGTGTTCAATTCACACCAGAACGACGTAATTCTTGTTATCACACTGAAGTTGTGCAGAACGTAGATAGCCGATTACTCATGCCGTGGCCTGTAGAAGCGATGGTGCGGCTGTGCATCATTTAATTAAGGCTTGCACCGCGCGAGGCGCACAAAAATCTCCCTGTATAACTCCTGTGAGTAGCCAATTAAGACTCGAGCTCCAACATTGCTCGGATTCTTCGTCAGTAGACGACTGCTAACAAGGTAATCAACTCCAAGTCTGGAAAAATTGTGGCTACTTAAATACTTCAGAGTAAAACGCTTCGTTTAAACAAACACTGCGTTAGGTAAATTAGTCCAGTAGACCCTAAATTTTTACCCCCGCGTAAAACTATTCCGTATTTGAAATGAAAATTAAGTGCAGAGCGTTCAATTTGTTTGGTGAACTGAGAATTGTTTTGCTGACTATTGGTACTCTGCAAACACGTGTACAACGCCCGTGAATACGTTTTCAGGCAAAAAGCCCAATTTAGATTATGTTGAAATTTATCTTAGTTGTTTTAAGGAAGTTCAGTAAATATTTTGCTCTCAAACATGTTTCAAGAAAATCGTATTTACCTAAAGAAACGGAAAATATTTTGATGACTATGACTATTCATAATGACTATCATCTTCATGCTTTCCTATAAAGGAAATGAATCACTGGTATCGTACCAATTTTTAAAACCGAAGTTATCAGCCCGATTAGTATAAAAGTTTTAATTTCAAAGGCACTTTTTTACGTTTTTTGAAAGGAATGAATATTACGCATACTCCGGCTGCAGGTGTGCGCCGCGCCCCTGGCGGTTTCCATGTTAATTCAGGGAATTCGTCTGCTGCTCTCCGTATTTTGAAAGTTCAATGTTGAAACGTTTGGAGGCGTCGATTCACCGGAAAATTTTCATTGTTATCTAGGGTGATTATTTATACAATTCTGTGAAAACAGGGAAATTCAAGGTTTCATTTTATAGAATACTTGAGATAATCATGACCATCATATGACAGGTTTTTAATAAGAGGTAAAGGAAAAGTAATAAACTAACTCGGATTAACAGACAAAAAAGGAGGGGCATAATGTGTGAACAAAATTACTATTCACTGCAGTTAATAATCGTCCCAAAACTATTTATTATTTCTGTAGACGTAGCCTATTTACGGATGCGCCGCAGACACGTCCAAAATTTTCGTTGTTTTGTCCCATTGAAAACGTGCGTTGCTTAAACGTGCGAAAGCTTGGGTCAATAAATATAAAAAACAATTGATGTTTTCAACTATCCTAACAAGATGGGCGTCCTCTATTCTTGCAAAATAGATTGGTTATGAATAGTAAAGTTCCAAGGTATTGATGAGGTACATTTGTGACCTAGTACAAACTTGCTTCACTGGGAAAATACCGGCTATTTTAAGAATAAATATTGTATTTCCTGTCATTTTTAACGCGTCACGAGACTAGAATAGCACAGATTCTTCTCTTTTTGTAAATATTTGCTAGTATATTTGTGAAGGGAAGAAAATCGTGAAACGTGACAGAATCGTTAACAGCTTCAGTTTCACTCTCTAAACTTTCACGTAGAGTCTCATGAAATGCGACATATAAATCGCGTGCAATAAAAAGCTTACATAAACCTTACCTGAAATTTACCCATTTCGATATCTGAGCAGCCCATGCACCCATAGAGGGACGCAAAAGGCACTGGAAGAAGGCTTATGAACTGTTCCAGGTATTTAGCCACATAAATGAAACGAAGACCACCCGAAAGAATATACTTTTAATTTTTATTTCGTAAATAGATACCTCGCATATTTGTATGACCTTCTAATTAGTTATTTTTATCTGTAGTCACCCTGTATATCCCAGCAGGTAAACTTTTTCTATTAGATTAAATTGGCATAGATCACGCGTCTCTGTCAACGAAACACTTTTAAAGTAACCCTCAGACTACGAGTGTCAGAGAGAGGGCTGACCGTGGTCCACTCGCCGCTACTTCGGACTCGGAGAAGTTGCTGCGGGAAGCGTACGGAAGTTTACTATTCTGGAGCTCTGGAAAATTGTTCTTCGATCAAAACAAAGGAGAATTTGGCTCACGACAGAGGAGTTGTGAGTGCTACACCAGATTTACTTCTCGGGATTAGGTTTTTACGCCAGCTCGGAGTGGTATTGACATATTCGTGAATGTAAACATGCAAGGCGAAGTTATCTTAAAGGGAAAATAAACAGAGATTCTGAGTTATCATTTCCAAGACGTCGAGGATAAGGTAGATTTGAAACTTCATCAGTGCGAATATTTTTGGCACGCATTGTCATTGAAATGAGCTACTTCAGATCTGAGCTACACTAAGCTACTACAAATCTCTAAGCTAGTGCAAATCTGATAATTATCAAGGTAATTCAGCTCTTCCTTACGATGGAGAAGAGCATCTGAACATTGCCTTCATTCCAATCGATGATATCTTAAAGCACGCATGGAAAAACACAGAGATAATCATTTCTTGATCGAATATTACCCTCCATGACCGACCTGGACGGCACAGCACACATCACATTCCACAGCTAGGCTGGCTCGTTCGAAAATATTTGACCAGGGCACAATCAAGGGCACAATGTTTCAAGAATCAATATCAGCTTGAGTCCCTTTGTGTAAGATCATTTTTCTTGCCAGGATAATCTTTCGAATCTGAACAAGGGGATTTTTACCTCCATGTAGCTGAGTAGGAGAGATGCATTTTGCTTTGATGCTGCGTCAGTACCTCATTTCCAGGCGTGAACCGAGGTAGATGGCGGAGCTTTTGTGTTGTAATGCAAAACTGAAATTATCTTGATAACTGTGAGTTGACTTATGAAGGGGAAGTATGAGGGAAATGGTGCCGCATTGGTTTGGCGTACTCCAGCGCATTTTAGGATTATATCACCATTGTCAGGGGAAGGTATATGTATCTAGTGGAGAATATACATTTGCCTGTAACTTGATATTATTTCAATGATACTCGTTTTTAATTTATTGAATTATTCAAAAGGCCTTGCATAATAATTACTTTGTTTAAGAGCAAGGACTCATGACTTATTTTTTACGATTGTAACCTTCTGTGCTCGAATTACGAATTTTCGATTTTAAATAAGAAAGCTTAAAATATGAGTTAGTCGTACATCCTCGACCTCGCCAAGTATGAGCCGACCATTTCCGAGTGTAATCACACGTCTCGAAAAAAGTACAAAAACTTCATGTGGCTGCAGCACGCGCTGACTGAAAAAAGGGGCTACATGGCGCGCTGCTTGCGACGTCCACTTGCGCGTACCCACGTTGAGAAAATTAACAGAAAAAATTGTGTACCTCGATGCATTTTCCGTTGACCCAAAATGGGTTCACCTGAGATCACACGCTCAGATGCATGGAAGCATGAGATGTTTAGTCTGTATATAAAAAGAAGACTAATGTCACAACGGAAACCATGTTAAAAACAAACGTTTCGGAACATTGGAAATGCTCCTTCAGTGCTCTGAAAGGAATCTAAAACTTAGAGCAACAACCTAATTATTGCCCATTCTTGTTTTGAATATTAGTTTCATTTTACAGATCATGGAATATGGATTTTTATAATCTTTCTTATAATCCAAGATGCATATAAGATTATGCATCTGGATGCATATAAGATAATATATCTGGATGCATATAAAATTGTGTATCTGAGTATATGAGACTGTACACCTGCGAGTGTAATACAGAATGTCCATTAAAAAAAATAACTGATTTAAAACGCTGTAATTCGTAGAATATTATAGCTAGAAGGCTGAAATAAGTTTTATTGAAGAGAGCGGGATCGAAAATTTTATTTTATATTAGATTTGACTTTCGACATGACCACCACTGGACTCAATACATATATCAACAGAACAACAAAATTTGCTAAAACATTCTACAAAACATTGCCATCGAAGGACGCAATGATTTCTCGACTCTAACTCACGAACTGTGCCGGGAACACACCACTTAGGTTCATTCCATCTATCTATCTATCTATCTATCTATCTATCTATCTATCTATCTAGTATAATACTAAAACTCTGGTCGTCTTGCTTGTTTGCTTGAAACCGTGTACACGTGTGTCTATCGGATCTGAGATATTCGAAATTTATACTTTTCGTTTAATCCTGTATTGTGGATACCGATTTAACTGCATAGGATATATTTCTGGATACGGTTTGATTTTGATAAATTTTATTTGACCCAACGGGTCACGTGTGGTCTAGTTTCTTGCTATAAATTGAGGAATTGTTTCGACTACGGATCTGTGTTTAATCATTACTTCCACAACAAATTTTCTCCGTTCGACTGTTAACTGAGGCCTTTTTATTAGGGCTAATAAGCCATGAATAAAATTGAAGGCCTACAGATGTGCCGACAATTTTTTTGTATTCTTATGTGTGATACCAAATGAAATTTTAAATCCTGCTCTTTTCAATCAAATCTATTTCATCCTTCGAGCACAAACTCTTTACAAATTACGGCGCTTTTAAATCGGCTACTTTTTTTAGCAGACGGGTGAGTGAATATTTCGTCAAATTGTGCAAGCTCAGCTGCGTGTGTAAATTCATGCATTGTAGGTGTACCCATTTAGGGATAACTGAAAATGTATGTGGGTGCACAATTGTACTCACTTTTTTTCAGAGCACCCTGCGGCCTTACCTCGGTAGCCAATCGCTCGCGAGCCAAAATGCCAACGCCCTGAGGCAATTTTTGCCTGTGCATGAGACTTTACTGAGATCTGTAAAACGCGTTATCATTTTTGGGACTTTACTGAGATATGTAAAACGTATTATCATCTACCCCTCATACATCCATACATACATACCTTTTGTGTTTTGCCCTAAATGGGCTGATTGAAACGTAACTTCGGTCAGATTAATACTCAAGTTGACGTGCTATTTTAGGATAAAAATAATTGCTGTACCCTATTGAGACAGCGACAGGAAAACTTACGAAGGCATTTTTGTCGAGCCTTGAGATCGGGTCACACTCGAAGTTAATGCTCTTAATAATTATACCTAGAAAATTTATTTGATATATTCTTTTCCATCCTCAATTGTTGGTAAGAAACTTGAAACAAAATGTGAGCAATTGAAATTCTGTTCTCTAACAATGACTTATTGATTATTCAAGAAATTCTTGTGTTACACATATCAAGCCTTGCTAAACTGACAGCAGTCTCTCCCCTGATGTAGTATCTCGAGTGTTTCTGTTGCGTTCGATTATCAAAGGAATTTCCCAGTAATCTGCTGCCAGTCTGACTTAAATGGAAAATCTCACACCACTCTGACTCAAGAGGGAAACCTGATTTGAGGGGAAAATGTGCTGTCGCTCTTATTTACGATGAAAATGTGCTATCACTCCAATGCATGAGGGAAATCCTACTTCCGCTCTGTACAGTGCTACAGAATTATGTTGGTACTCTTATGAGAGGTAGAGCAAGAATTTCTTTAAATTGATGGGAGTCATGAAATCCAGCTCTCGCTCTAAAGATCTTAATCTTATTGATTACTGCGGTCTCATTAGTCGTAACTCTCATTATGTATTTTCTCAAACCGAATAAGTATTATTGAGCAACAGTCTTGCCTTATTTGTGTCTCATTACTTACCTTCGTTCGGAATAATTATAAAGTTTGAATGCGAGTGATAGACCAAAGTGATTACGTACATTCAATTCGGACCACAATATGCAATACATAAGAGCATGTTTACGAGCTTTAAGATCGCTCCACAATCATGATAGAGCTAAGACTTTACTCTTGTTAGAAAAATTACAATAAATGAAAGGAGTTCAACGCATTCTTCCCTTTCATGCTGAGGAAGAGTGCTAAAAAAATACCCCGCCGCAGCAGTGAAGGCCTCATATTGAGCCTCTGCAAGTTTCCAGGGCTGACAGTGAGTTATGAACCTCTCTTAACGAACTACTTGAAGACCAGCAAAGCCTAGTTTTGCAAAAAACTCCCCCAGTCAGACGGGCATTTTAGTTCCCTGGTATTTTGTGACTCATAATCCGGAAGATATTATGGAATGTCGTACATGTTTTCACCCTGCTAAGCTAGTCTCGGTACTTTTGATGCAACGTGGGGTGGTAGACAATACTCCAATTCCGTATGGAATTTTTCACAGTCATCTTTCCATGGTAAATTGATTATTGCTACTAAAATTCCCAGTAAGATTTGATTTCATTCGTTTTATTGGCAGTAACAGAGGTTTTTTCATTCACTGAACGACAAAAAAGTGGGCAAAAGGGAGTTTTTCCGTTGAGCTACAACTTGAGTGTCTGTACAAGTTTGTACCTGTACCTGTGCACGTACCTTTTACTGAGCTACAGATTACATACAAGTGCACGTACAAGTTTGCGATACCGGTAATGTCCTGAGCAAACCGGATCATGTGCGAAAATGTTATTATGTTTACTGCCATGATAGTTTCTGATCGTCTAAGTTGTCATTTGAAAACTTTGACCTGCATGAATAAATCTTGCATCAAAACTCAAACGGGACGAGAATAATGCTTTAGGATTGAGATGCTTCAAAGGGAAAAGTCTCATGCAGAAATTTTAAATTTCTAGGACATTTCAACAACGGGTAGACCTTTGCTCAACGCATAGTTATCCCATTTGGTCCTAAGGAAAATGAAGTTATTTTCATATCTCTATATCAGCAAAAATGTTGTTGATGAACTAAGTTTTTTTCAGCTGCTAATACTTCCAAACATCGTTTTTGTAACGAGTTATGTAATATTTTGCAACGAGTTATGCAATATATTTCAGTATTTCAAGAACGCCACAATGGGTGCCCACCTGGCGTGAGTGTTGCGATAGCGCACCAGTAGGCTCAGATGAGCTAAGGGGTAGACGTGCCACACCCAAGAGAATATCATAAGTGAACGTTTAATATCCACTTCGTTTACAAAACCAACAGTCATAGATTACACACTTGCTTGGAGTCAAAAGAGGCTCATTAGAAATAAAACGTTTCTAAGTGACGCAGTAGATAGCTCATTAATTTTCTCGTAAGATTAACTTCATATTTAGAACTAGCGTAATGCTCTGTCTGCCCCTAAAAAATTGTTTTCGATACAGTAAGGGTACCTCGAAATCTCCTTCGTTTCACTCAGTGGGGCATAGGTTTCATGGTGTGATTATTCATGTACTTTGGTGTTCTCACCTTAGTCTACAATTTAAAAAAAAATTCAGTGTTCTACTAACGTTTCCTGATATATTAATTTTTATTTCAAACTCTTATAGGTTTTTATGTTGATGTACATAAATCACTCAATATGTACTTACTTCAAAAAATAGCTGTTGAACATTATTCTGATTCTGATAACTATTTTCGCCACAGGAATACAGTTCCAACAATTATTTTTATACAGCTAATTTACTTAGAAACTTTAAAGCTTTATTTACAGCTTTACAGTAGAAACTTTAAAGCTACTGCTGTGGTTATTAGTATCCGCTCAGTAACAACATCTTCAAGCAAACGTGTGAACTGTTCACCTCACATGAGCAATTTCATTTTCACCTGCGCACGAGTCGGAAGGCCTCACCCGGCGCAGGTGTGTGGAGTGTGCATAGCAGGGTTTACCTGTAGCCAACAGCCTGGCTCGGCTGATAGCGCAGGGGCTGTAATGTCGACAGTCACGCCGCTAATACGCTTACCTCTCGAAAACATTAATCACATGATAAGAAGACCTAACATGGGACAAGCTTATCAAGGCACGAGTATGGATTGGATAATGAATCTGAATAAGAAAGTAAAGGGGGCTTAAAAACATTCAACTAAATTTATTGCAGTTGTCTGGTTGTGTTTTCGAATGACTAGGTCAAATTTGTTACTCACGTCGACAAAATACTCCATGAAGAATTCAATTTCACTGAAATGATATCCTACTACTCTCGGACACCCACTATTTCAATTCAATAAATCTGCAAAAGAACGAGGTTTGCGACCGGTTATTTAGCGGAGTCCCTTAGGTGTGAAGGCTTCAAAGATCCCAAGTTCAGTCCATCAAGTTGCTCGGTTGAAAAAGTTTCGTTCTCTTCTAAAGGTGCATCGAATGAACGTCGTGTTCTCGTGTAACTTTGCGTGCGCTGTAAAATGGCAACGAGAGATTTTCCACACAGAGCTTATTTTTGCTTATTTTTTCTAGTAGAGCGAAAGGAACTGAATGAGTTTCACCGCAACTTTCATACAAAGGGTCTTTATGATACATTATTCATTCTGAAATACTAGAACCCATAGGAATTAATTACCATGTTTTCGAAACTACTTTTAGTTGTAGTTGCATTGCTGCTTTCATCGTGGTAACGAGTTTCTCTGACAATACCCGGCGACAGTAATCGTAAGCCACATCGAACTGTTTCAAGAATCTTCGAGCACACTCAATACATTCACCGGCGTTAACAAAATCGTGTTAAAGAGTATGAATATTTTTGTCGCAGCTAGAAGATTTGCAGCAGCAAACGACGGCTCAATTAAGGGAAGTAGGAAAAGCTAATACGTCAATAAGCGACCTGCACCACAATTGAGTCTGGCTAACTACTGAGAGACGAAAAAATGTTACCTTGTGCATCTCGCGTTGCCTTGCTGGTTAAGTGGAAGATCCATTAGGTAATTGCTTAATTAATTACATTCACTCGGCCCGCACAGGCCATTAAAGGTTCGCCCGTTGATGGACTCGAGTACAGCGCGATGACCACGCAACTCGAAAACAATTCGAGCCTAAGAAATTAGAGCTGTCGCCTCAGTTGGTGTTCAGTTTGGTTGAAGCGCTTTTAGATCGTCCATCGCGTTGATAAGGCGATATTTTCCCGCTCTGCGTTTTCAGTTCACGTCTTTCGCTCTCTGACTTTACCGTTTTACTCATCTGTGACACCGGGACCATGGCGATGAAGCAGCAGCCTAAACACTCAAAAAGTTTCATCGTTAGATTTTTAATTGAAAGTTATAACTACTGACGATAGTATTTTGCATCCTAGTTCAATACCTAGAATAACCTGGTAAAGGATGCATTCGTTGAAATTTTCTGAGTCTCTAAGATGCTTTTGAGCTGATAGCTCCATAGAATTTAAGAACTTGCTACATTAAAAAACGTATTTTCTGCAGCATCAAGAAGTTCTTGTCTGCTCGGTAAGAAATGTCGGTGAGAAAACACGTACGAGTATAATATCGGCGACGAGTCCTGTTTGTTGAAGTTTTTTCTGGTTTTTCAACTTAAATGACCTGGGCAATTGTGAATACAATTATGTTTTGCAAGACACTATTCAGTATATCAATATTTGTATTCCGTAGAGCATAACTATGCAAGATATAATTGATTATTAGGTTTCGAGAAAAACGGAAAACCTGCTTGTGAGCTGGGGAATAGAGTTGTTTTCACAATTCCTGAGCAAAGAAAGCAAGTCTGAATTTCCAAAGTAGAGATAATAGTTCTCGTAGGGAATAATCCATGTTACTGCTTCAGATCCATCAAAACTAAATCGTAAATTTAGGGTTCCAGAACGCAACCTAAATTTCTACGTGATAAATGAAATTTAAGCTTACGAATCCGTATAGCGAACAACTCAATTTGACGGCCTGCGATCTACGCAGTGCGTAGTTGTGACACCATCGAAAAGTGTTTCTTCAAAAATGAAAGCATCATCTTTAGGACCTGTCCGCTTTTCCGACAAAACTCCCAAAAATATTGAAAACTATAGAAACTTCGAGACGTAGATTGAAATCAAACGAAATTTTGCGCTGCTGCAGGCAACCATTTGAAAACTGACCATTAGAACAGGATTATCCTCTAACTTGCTGCCAACGTTGTCAGTTCGTAAAGCTTGTTGTGACCGCAGGCCTTTTGTCGTCCTTATAATGCGAAGGCTCGCCCCTCAAGCCGAGGAAAACATTTCAAGGGCGAGATGTAGATTACCCTCATTAAAACCATGCGTCTGACATTTGCTCAAAAATAGAACAAGATCTGCTTGGCGGCACAACTTCACATGGAATCTCATTATGGAGTCCTGGCTGAGGTAATAAGCACAACATTGACGGTCATAAATGCTCAGAATTTCGGCATAATAAAAATAAATGCTAATGCAGTACTAAATTTGGGCCTAACATTTAGGCATTAGGAAATTTTAAGAATGTGGAAAATCTCAAGATGTTTTTTTCGTGAGACAGTGAACATACGAACTAGATGGATCATACTTAAAGCTCGCTGGGGTTTGATATATGACTGTTATTTTTGTGTTAA
The DNA here is from genome assembly GCA_014899125.1 of Orchestia grillus. Taxonomy (NCBI): domain Eukaryota; kingdom Metazoa; phylum Arthropoda; class Malacostraca; order Amphipoda; family Talitridae; genus Orchestia; species Orchestia grillus. The sequence continues at coordinate 33,826 of VOMN01011924.1, forward strand.
TTCCGTGCATTTAATTCCCATTTACCACTCACATTTGATGTATTTTTGAGAGTTGAACTAATTGGTTCGGTCCAAGTGAGATGGAGATGTGCTCTCTGTTTCACTCACGCACAAATAACTGAGACACGGTAAGATTCACGATAACCTTAATAGCATTCATGCAAATAATCAAAACCCTGCTTTCTCCTATGATAAATAATGACTGTCTGAACGAATGATAATGAAGAAAGACGAATCTAGCAAGAAACGAAGCAATGCTCGCATCAAAGCGCAGAAAAGGCCAATTAGAGTCAATTGAGGACGGCTTAGACGAGCGTGGCTTCACGACCTTGTCGCTCATTTGGTCAACATCAAACATTTTCGCTTCCAACGATCATAATGCATTTTCGCTGTTTACATAGGACGAACAGTTCTTTGCATGGTTCGTGAAACACAAGAAATGAGTCAGACCTGACCCTCAGTGGCTTCTAAGGGACTACTAATGCTAGGATCTGCTCTTTGTTTAATTTTGATACGTCATGAATTGTCTCAGGATTACACATGGAGTTGAGTGACAGCGTATGTGCCCCTGGGCAAGTTCCCGGTTGGTTGGGAAAAGTTTATCGACCCAAATCTGGCACCTTCCAACCCAGCACAGAAATTACAGAAGGAAATTGGTATTAATTACCAATTATCGCTGCTGCTGTTGCCGTATTGAAGTGCGCACATGGCTCACGTGTTAATAAAAACACTAACGGCGCTGTTGTGCTTTTTCACTTGTAAAATTATCTTCAATATGATGAGGTTGGGCTAAGAAATCCAGCATGTTATATGAGGACGAATGATTCGATAAATATGGTGGGGTGAGTTTCATTCATAAAGATTTCATCATAAATTCGTTCTCCTCAAAATTTAAATTAAATCTATTCTGTCAATTTTGCGTTAAATAACAGCCACTGTTATTTTCGTTTTATTCTTGCATTGCATTCCAAGCATAACACCAACGGCTATTATTGCGAGGTTAGAATGTTGTCTCCCCTCGCGCTGTTCTAGAGACACGTTGATAGTGAGAAGCATCGAGCTACGCCGAATTTTCTGCATAAATCATTTCGCAACCTTTAAAGGCACAAATTAAGCACATACGACCTTTTCTCAGCTTGCAAAATTGAGCATTTCTCTCTGTTTCCGTCAGTTGATCAACATCTCTGATTGAGTAATAAAAGTTATTTGTGCTCTTAACCACTAATGTTTTAAAGATTTTTTTTTAAGTTTTGAATATTAGTCCGACTATTATAGCTGCCAGTAGAATTTATTTGTTTTCGAGCTGATCAAACTTTGCATAAAACATTCAGTTTCTTTTGGACTGCGGTAGGCGTCACAACCTTTCAAGCGCGAAAGGTTGTGCACACTTCAAGCGCGGAAGGTTGTGCACACTTCAGGCGCGGAAGGTTGTGCACACTTCAAGCGCGGAAGGTTGTGCACACTTCAAGCGCGGAAGGTTGTGCACACTTCAGGCGCGAAAGGCTGTGCACACTTCAGGCACGAAAGATTGTGCACACTTCAGGTGCGAAAGATTGTGCACACTTCAAGCGCGGAAGGTTGTGCACACTTCACGCGCGAAAGATTGTGCACACTTCAGGTGCGAAAGATTGTGCACACTTCAAGCGCAGAAGGTTGTGCACACTTCAGGCACGAAAGGTTGTGCACACTTCAGGCACGAAAGGTTGTGCACACATCAAGCGCGAAAGGTTGTGCACACTTCAGGTGCGAAAGATTGTGTACACTTCAAGCGACAAACCAGAGATACGTGAATCGTCTCTTAATTTAATTCACAGTTATTTGCTAAGTTTTACCATTTTTTGGGGTCCTCATAAAAGGCACTAGTTATTTCTGATGTTAGGTAGTTAGGAGCTTATCCTCCATTTGGTTTTGAAAGTATAGTTCTATTCAACTTACCGTAAATTTAAGATCATGTTACTTGCAAATTAAGTGAATGAGATAAAATAAATATAATGATGTCAAGCAAAAATAACATTTTCCCTGAGACCAGTTGTTAACGTTATGGAATGATTCAAATAGAAGTGAACACAAATTGAAAATATTTTCAAGTTTAAGCGAAAGCCACTAGCGGAATTGCTTCATAAAAAGATGTCGGACATATCTTCAGAATGATAATTCGTAACACGTCAAGTCAATTCTAACACAATGGAAACATAAAGAAAAAACAGAGTATGGTCCTGATCATGTTCGGCCATCGGTTCCAAGATCATGTTGCGAAATTACCGAAGAAATTTTCGTGTTCACAATAGTTGAAGGATATGCCGCAACTTCTATTACGTTCTTTTGATGCTTAGAAACAGTAGGATTATCAAATGGTGGCTCCTGCCAATCTAACCTTGAGGTACGAGTGCATTTGGTACGATCCTGATGACGTGTAACCAACTACTCTCACAATACCTCTCATATTAATAAGATTTTACAGAACAAAATTATCGTAACCTTAACGTGCAGGTATGTATGTAGGGCTACAGTTCCACATGACGTCACATGCATACTGCTCAATACAATACTTATTTATTGGTGATGTGTGTTGTTATTCATATTTTCAGCAATATAGTTGCAGTATTTTGATCATCTAATCTTCAACTCAATCAATTGGTTATATTCTTTTAATAGAACTCACTCGAACTTATTTACTTTGACACTTAATTTTGTAATCAATTCGTTTTATTATGTTATAATTACTCTGCTACTCGATTTTGAGATCAATGTGTTTTATTATATTGCCATCCCTGGTGGAAAGAAAACATGTGTGCTGTTGGTGGCGCGACTCCCATAAGGGTTCGATCCTGCAAAGTTTCGAGAAGCTTTTTATCTAATCTGGTAAAGTTGGAAGACGCTTTGCAGCCAGCAGCGTGAAATCATGTACTAAAAATAAGTAGCATGAGAGCTGACCAATCTCTGATCGAAGGGATAAACTAATGTTGATAAAGCATCGGATGCTGATGCACTTGCATGATGTAAAAATGCTTGCAAATCACGGAAATTTGACTCGCAACCTTCCTTCTGAATGGGGCCATTGCAGACTGAAGTCGTCCTTCTCTCTTTCCTTTCTCCATACAGAACTCTCTAACGATGAGGTTCATAAATATGGTCCTCGACATCGCTTGCAAATATCTGCGCTCTGTTATCTTCTGGTGAGGTTGAATTTTTTGATGATACGCTTGCCATGCGAATAAGGGGGAGGGGGGGGGGGTGAAAATTTTGAGATCACTTACGTAATATCAGCAAACAAACAAAATTTCACCAAGTCTAATTCCTTCTGTACAAAGTATTCTTGGATGCTTCTTTAACTCGCAATCTAAAACATCTTTAACTTTTCTATAACAGAAATGATTTGGTTTAGCCTCTTGAGAGAGACGACTCCCTTCGTACGAGCGGCTGGAAATAGAGCGATTAAATTATCGAGCAGTCTTGATCATTCACAGCAACAATTCTGATTATGAAAATCATATCTTTACAATCTTTTCATGACAATAATCGAATAGGTGGCCATGCTTGCCAGAATACTCAGTCATGCTTAGAAGTCACGACAAAACATCATATATATTTAAACGCACTGAGTACCAGAATCTAGTAGACAGGTAGACAGTACATTGCAAATGCCATGGAACTTGAGGAAGCTGCTATTCAGCCTACGTTTCTAGAGCCTACGCTGAAGCAAGCCTAATTAAAGCTCATGGATAAATTACGCTTACGAGAACTGAAAAAATTCTCTAAAAGTTATCGAATGGTCGTGTTCCAGTGCCTTTCACTGCAACAAAGCTTTAAGATGTTGCGCCATGGTTTACTTGACCACAAAGCTTTGGGGTCCTGAGAACAAATTACGGAGTTAAGTTTTACTACTTGAACTATAATGTTTCGAACGATGAAGATGACTGGGGGTTGCTAGAAATGTTTTGACTTGTCAACATCACATTTACTCATCAAAGTCAAATTTTCGTGATTGTGGTGCAAATTAAATTTGTCGTTTTTAGGCAAGATTCTGAAGAACTTCTATATATCGCTCGTATGTAATATTTTACGATAAGCCAAGGTATATGTTTTCCCAATCAAGAAAATTTTGAAAAAAAATCTCTTCAACCAATTTCATTTTCAATAAGGTCTCTTTTCAGAGGCCTCATCAAACGGTTCGCTTGGAGTACCTCTTCGTCACCATTTTTCCGATAGCTGCACCGTCAGAAACCGCCTTGTGAAACAGTTCTGAAAATGGATTTTAAAAGCCCTACCTCTCATCTTACAAAGGACGATAAGGAAGAATCGAGACGCGGAGAGAGGACAGAAATAAAATCATTATGTGAAGAAGAAACTCAACAACTGCAGGATACAAATTATCGTGAATCTTCCATATCGCAATGATAGGGGAATTTATACCTTTCAGATAAAATCACTGCGGTCCGAGAAACTTTAACTTTATTTATATTGTGTAATGCATCAAAACTACATAGATTTCGAGTCAAACGATAAGTTTTCAAAAATCCCACAGTACTGAACTTTCGCAGCAAGTATTTTTAACAGTTGAAAGTAAGAAATGATGATAAGTACTGAGGATTCTGTCCATAGTTCTCGTTCGAACCTCCAAAGTCGCCAGTCGATATCTGCTGTGTAGCTTTGGGATTACTCGGGTGCAGGAGGGAGGAGAAGGCTTCAGAGGCCTGTGCCTCTTGTGCACCTTCCAAAGAGCAGCGTGGTGTCCACGCGCACCTCAGCAAAGGCAAAATCCTGCATGCTTCATCTGTCCAGTTAAGAACAACCTACAAATGTTATTTTGTTCCTGAGCGCGATTCTATGATACATGCTTAAAAATCTCTAATTTTTCCATTATTGGTGTAAGCGATCTCACGCGATCGCAGCCAAGGCTTTGAGAAGAAATTTACGGTTCTTTCACTGAGGATTGTAGGAAATGCGCTTATTCACACAGACTGAATGGAAGCTCTAAAATTGTGAATTGAGCATACTGTTAGCAAAGTATGCATATCGCCGAAATTTTACGTTTTCTATGCATCACTTTTTTAAGTTCAGAGCGTAACCGACATTGAAAGTCGTTCTACACAAATGAGATGCCCATATTTTGTAATTTGCGCAGCAATCTTTGCCATGCACAGAACAACACAACAAAGTTTTACCCATGAATTGTTCCTAGATTAAAATTACAATTTCTCATTTCTTCGAAATGAAATAAAATAAAATAAAGAAAAATAATACTAAGCGTTTTTTTTTATCAATAATATTTGAAATTTGCCGTTCTTCAATGTAATTTCACTAATGAGCATAATGCAAGCAAAATACAGTGCAAAGTTTAATTGGAATTCTAGGTATCTTTCATTGTTTAACAATAAGAGAGGTTCAGAAATAACATTTAGACCCGAGGAATAAAAATCATATCACGTTATGTTTTATGTTGACAAGATTTTATTTTCATTCAAATTTTTCTTGAAGACTCGAAAAAGTATTTCGATATACACTCCCTTGCCAAAACTTCTGTAGCTCCTTGGTAAAATAAAATATATTTTTTGCAGGTTTCCCCATAAATTTAAAGAACAAGAACATGGTAATAACAGTTGGGTTGAGAGTACCGGAAGCTGGTACTCAGTACTGCACCTGCCCTCTTCGCGTCAACAAGCATGAAAAATTCTGCTGGGAAAAACGTACAAAACAAACATACGTCATTGACAAAGGATAGGTTATAGGTTTGTGCATAGCTTGGAAATCCACATGGTGAAGTATTTTAAATGATGGCCACATAACTTAGGACTGCACGAAGAACAAGCGCACGGGAGAAAATATAGTTTGAAGTGCAGTCATTCAACAGTGACAGTAGCAGAGCTAAAATTTTTAATACTCGCAATAAGGGTTCTGTGAAGCGATTGGTGGAGGTAAACTGGCCCGAAAAGGGTTCAGTAGTTCACTGGCATGTTCAACTAAGGTCCTAAGAAAATTTCTGCTCGCACTGTGCGGCCACAACTAAAGAAATGGGTTTAAGGAGTTGCGCTGCCATCAGGAAACCGTTAATTAGTAAAGCTAATCGAGCGTAAAACTGCAAATGAAAAAGACCACAAAGTTTTGACTGTAGAACAATGGAAACGCACGCTATGGTCAAATGAATCGAGGCTCACCTTGTCTCAGAAAAATGGCCGAGTTAGAGTGAGACGCAAAGCTTGGCAAGCTTTGGATTATTCTTCACGCATCGCTCGGACAGTGCGAGGCTTTCAGAGGTAGTGTGATGATTTAGGGGTGTTCCACATGATCTGGATTAGGTTTGGCAGCCTCGCAATGCGGCAAAAAAAATCAAATCAAAGGATTATTTGAGCGTCCTAAGCGACCAAGTATACCTGTCTGTGAATTTTATTTTCCTGATAGAGATTTTTCGAGACGACGACTATCGCATCCTCCAGTCTCATGTAGCGCAAGATTGGTTCAGGGATCACGAGAGATCATTTTCTCATGTAGAATAGCTTCCGCAGTCTTTGATTTAAACCTATCGGAAATTTGTGAGTCTAACTTGAAACCGAGATGCAAGCCTCAACATCTCTTCATTCTTCGTTGGAAGATCTTTTTCAATGTATACTCGTACTTTGGACCAATATTTCTAGAGATTATTTGCCAAATTTTATAGAGCCTATGCTTGATAGAATGAAAGGTGTAATCATGTATGAGCTGTTGTAATAAACTATTATGTTTGATTTTTTTCGTTATATTCACATATCTCCTAGGTACGACAAAAATTTTGTCCGGTTAATTAGTGCATCCTTCAATTGTTTATAATGGCTTGTAGAAACTTTTGCACCTTCAACAAAAAGGAGAGAACGAGAAAAATTCTTTTCTTGCCAAAATAGTCTAATAACCATTTACTAAAATTGAACGTCTCGATTGTAAACTCCCCACTGAAAAGTACGAACGTCCAAAATTCCCATCTGGTGACAAAACATAGAAACTTGTGTAATCAATACTGCACAAATAATAAAAACGAACTACAAATTGGCAAAAAAATCAAACCGCGCCTTCATCGGTACGCCTAGAACCAAATGCGGTGAATGCGTGGTTCGATGTTTTGCCACATTGATCTCATTTCTGATATATATCGCGTTAAGGAAACGTATAGTAACGTCTGATTTGATTGCTGTCACTCAAAGAGAGAAAATTTAGAAGGCTTGGCTCTGTACTTGACAGTCAGATACCTAGTAACGTGAGGATCACATCATCTTCAAATTCATCCCAAGAAAGTAAAAAAATATTCGTAAGCGATTTTGACCAACGATCGAGTCAAAAACTTTAACCACACATGAAATCGAAAAATATTTAATATGAGTTCCATAAAATTTTGTTAGACTTTGCAGATTTAAATTACTTAAGTCCAATAAAATGACGGATAACAAAATTCTGCAAATTTAAGACTGTCTTTTCTTATAAGTAAATTGATTTGTCTTCCAGAAAAATGATTTAGGTTTTTGACTTTCATCATCTAAATATAGGAACTGTTCAACGGTAATAGAAAACTCTTTACACTAAAAGTATGAGACAATAATTATGAGTCATATTTTGAATATTGTAATCACGTCAACCTGGAAGAAATCTGAAAGATATTTTTATTCACGCCTCTACTATTGTTGGGGCGTTCTCTAGAAAATGTTGTAAAATAGAGTAAGGCCTTGTCAAAAATTACGAAAATTTTGCACTCGTTGTTAAAATACAGAGCTTAGGTGTATCACTCTATTAGAACATCACGGTAATTCCTACCAGGCTTTTGACGAGGATATCTGTACTGAGACTTGTCTGCGGAGCCGAAAGTCTTCACCCGTAATCGCTGTCCAACATTCCCTCCGTGTTGTGTTTTAGACAAAGATTAGGATGGAATGCTAGGATTTTTCCGAACTATTATTATTGTTCAAACGTTGTCTTTGTTCTATTGAAAAGGCTTAAAGAGAACGTGATCTACTTACGTATAACCTTCTTCCCCTACTTTCTTTCAGATCGTACGCCTAGCAATGAATTATTAGATGTATTCTATTGAAAAGAGATCAGAAATCAGGAGGTGAATAGATTGGATCAGTCCACATTCCAAAAGCTCCCTTTGATCACATTCCTTTCCGTACTGCTCTCGTGTCTATGGTGTGTGTTTGAAAACTAATACACAGCAGGATAAGATCGAGTGTGACCCAATTAGGCTCCGTCGACAGGTCAACATCTGCTAAAATAATTTCTCATAATTGCCGCAAAAACTTCGTTGTTGGAAAGCTTTGCTGGCCAAATGTTTGCTCCCATCAGCAGTTCGACAGGATCACAAATTTCTCATCATTAAAATCAACCAACTAATACAATCAACTTCACAAAAAAATCTACCGTAACTTTTATTTTAATACAATAAAAATATATCGCCAGGTTCAGTTATTTCGACAACTTTGGCGAGTGAAATTGAACTGTGAGTTAAATGCTTCTCATTATTCGTTCATAAAAGAAATCCTCCATAGCTTTAAAAAAAAACATTTAAAATATTCCTCAGTCTCTCTCGGGGACCATACACGAGATCTTAAGATCTAAGAAATTCCCAAGCTCTACGACAGCCGATCTCTTTCGAAAACCGATTGCTAAGAGTTGACCAAATCAGGGAAGTAAAATATCGGCCATCACTTTAGTCAGAAATTTAAGCCTTCGCTTATGAGATAAACGGCACCCAATACTCAGCTGAATCCAAATTTCCGTATTAATGAGAATTCCTTTAAATTTCCTGATTACCAATGGAACTCGTTCAAAGTAAGAAAGCTGGATAAAATTTTATCGTATGTAAAATATATCACAAGCCACAGAACGTGGCGAAGAACGATAGAAAAGCAATAATGTCCAAATATTCTAAATTTCTTATAGACTTCATAGTTCACTGCCTAAACTACACTCATGCATCAGTAACTACGTGCCAGTAACAACATGCGGACGTCTGCAACCTGACGTTTGCATCTCCGACTGGGCCTGCACTCCGGACACGACGGTCGCTTGCTATCGCTGGCTGGGACTCAGAGCTCTGCGGTGCTTCTTTGCGTGATTAAAGAGGCCGGTTACCAAAGCGGCTTACCGCACATCGATTCCTCAAATTCCCTCACTTTGAACTATGGAACTCAAATATCACTTTAAACTACGCATAGAAACTTAAAATCGTGATACTTCCTTTCTCGTTCCGAAGAACAAAAGTTTACGTGGGTATAAATCACGCTACTCGCACCATTGATTATAAAACAAAATTCTATGTAGAAAATTCCATCCAGTAGCAGTTGCAAAACATCAAAAAAATAACGTTTCGTTGATATAAGTCCCGCTACTTACGCACTAAATTTGAACACAAAATTCTATTCAGATATGAATCCTAGATCTAAACGAGCTCTACGTTTACCAGCTGTCAAACTAAATGGGAAAGCTAGATTGAAACTGGACGTACCATTTTTCACCTCAGAATCCCACTATAGTCACAGTAACCTATAAGGAACGAACTCAATATTATCTGGAAACATGCAATGCTTGCCTACTTCAACCAGGCTAAACGAGCAATACTCGTATCAGAATTTATCATATTATTCCTCAGTAATGGTAATATCAATGATGAATAACAATATTGAGAGCATAACAATAATTTTCAATTATTCGCTTGCTGGGATTAGCATGCACAATTCGAGCGCTCTGACCCTCCTTGTCAAAAAGCAACACGGCGATATTTCCAATTCTTTCGATGCAAGTACAATGAAACAAAGATTCGCACACTATAGGCCAATAACTCTATTGTAAATGAAAGTAAGTAAAGTGATAGTCTGATACTTTCAATGTAAGTACGTTCGAGCAGATAAAGCCATGATTGCAAGACTATAACTGTTATTTCACACCACAAAACAGACGTTACGAAGCAAGAGTCACCGGTCGTTTAGTCCTTCATTGGATTTTCAGGCTTGCCACCGTCGGATACTACATTTGACGGCAAATAAACACCGCGAAAATTCCCTGATCGAGTACGCCTTGGGGCATTGTTTGTCACGGCGTCGCACGTTGAAACATGAGCGACTTTCATTTTAATCAGAATACAAACATTGAAACAACTTTGCGAGGACAATTGCCCCCTACAAAACTGACTCAATGAATATGTTGGAATTGAAAGTCCATGAAAACCGTACCGAGAAAGTCATGTAGCCCGAATGAAAGTCTTTCCTGCACCTGAACTAAGGAAGACTAATCCATCAGCACCACAAATTGTGCTATCTGCTCATCGCTCTCTGGAACCAGAAATAATTCTCTCCAAGTAAGCCATTGACACATTATTAAAATGTAATTTTTATTACTGGATTGCGTTCATCATGTTGTGGAACTACTCATACCTTGAAGCCCAATTGCAAGTTAATGGGATTTTGTGAATTTTCAACAGCGAATAAAAGTTGCACTGATGAGCTGGATTTCAGCGAGCACACGCACCGTGTTGTCACGACGGCCGAAGCGTCAGAAATTCAATGAGAAAGATGGGCCATATTATTAGTGCTAATGAAAATAGTAAAATTTATTATGAGCAACGCTAATTTGTTATTATGGTATGACGAAACGATATGGATTGTCACTCAGAATTATGATGGTAAAAATAACAACACAGAAAAAGACTGAAAGCTGACCTTAAAAGTGGCTATGGCTATTAATTATCATATAACTGTAACTGGAGTCTTGAATTAGTATATAGCAGCAACTGGGCTCTTGATTTGTGTTACAAATGCAGTTAGATTCATGAATTAGCTTATGGGTGCAGTTTGAGTCAAGAATTGACTTATACCTGAAATTCGGATTCTGAATTACCTTATATGTAGCTACAGCTGTGATCATGAATTAGCTTAGAGCTGTAGCTGTGATCATGAATTAGCTTATAGCTACAGTTGGGGTTATGAATTAGTTTTTAACTGCAGCTGGGTCGTACATTAGGTTCTAACTACAAGTAGTGTCACGAATTAGGTCTGATTGCAGCTGGGGTCATGAATTCGGTTCTAACTGCAGCTAGGGCCATGAATTCGGTCCTAAATGCAGCTAGGGTCATGAAATAGTTTATAACAGTCGACATCTCTGTTAATCAATATCGTTATGGCCACGGTCACATTCAAAAGCTACTGCATTGTCTTCAAGATTTGCGGAAATTTTGATTAGGAAACAGGGACAAACATGTGAATTTTCGCTTCCTGTTTGGACAGCCAGTTCTGGGCAATGAGGTCAGCACGCTACTCACTTTGTTACCGTATGCCATGACATAGTGAGGTAATCTTGATAATAACTGAATATAACATATTACACCTCATTACAGATACCTAATTTTAAAAGTAGACATGTTGAGTCAGTCATTGAAGAACTGCACTGTTTTATTCTTCCTTCCACATGCCCAGTTCTGGAGGTGTAGTAAGTGAACCATGGAAGAACTGCACAATCTGACTCCCGGCTCCCGCATGTCTAGCCAAAGACACGAGAGAGCGAGTTTGGTCTATCAAGCTAACTATCGTTGATGCATTTGCACTAAATTGAAAAACTGACTTATATGAGATTCTATGCAAATGATATGAACACTTCATTTCGATCAATTACCTCATTGAGTTAATCTAAATTTAGAATATCCGATTTCATTTTTAAAGCATATTAACAATGGGTTGTTACGGGAAATTTCATCAACTTATCTTAGATGAAAGCGAGCGACTTATCATTAACTACGGTACGTGTTGCGATGTGAGTAAGTAAACGCTTTCTATCGATTGGTACGAATCATTTTCAGTTCTTGTTCTATGTATAATCAAACTATGACTTGCTCAAATATCAAAAGCACCTTCATATTCACTGCAAAAAGATTTACCGTTGTCTGGGTTGAGCTCTGGTTTAGCCATCGAAGTCTTTTGCCTAAACAATGCAGCATTGCCCTGCACGCACTCGAAAATTTCCCAGAATGACCTGAACTCGAGCACAATTTAATTGGACATCAGTATATGAACCGAAATTTACAGCATCGCAGCCTGTCAGCTCAGAAAATATTCGCGTGTATCTTTTGAAAAAATCTAAGAATTTCAAGCTTGAAAAACTATATTTTCAATGCATTGGATAGAAAAAAAAGACCTAATATGCTCTCAGCAGTTATAAGAGAGCAGCCACGAGACCACGATGCTTCAAAAAGAAATTATTCATTTGAACAATTCACTGAACCTCTCACCGGCTCAAATGTTGACTACGGGGACTGCACCGTACAAGCCTCAGCTAAATGAAATTCCTTGCATACTCCAGCCCCGACGCTCTTGCATTCCAAAGAAATTTGTAATTTTGTACTCAGTCGTGTTTAGAACTGTAATTGTTGATTTAATATTAAAAAAATGATTATCCGAAAATTTTCGAACTCAAATTGCTTAAGATGAAATAGACTAGGCGGAAGTGAAGGTCCTCGACCTTTAGAGTATATTAAAACTAGAAAAAAAACAATTATCCTCGAGCTTGAGAAAAACACGTCCGATTAGAGTGTGACAAAATAAACATTATTTGTAAAGTCTACGGATATTACTACACACATTTAAGTATCTTTTCGGGAAACGTCGTATTGTTTCATGTACGAGCGAGCCAATACTCACTGTGAAGAGAATCCCAGCAATGCAAAGGTCGAGAGCAACAGGTCAGTGAGAAGAAGGGGATGGAGACCGTGTGTTCAGCACGTAAATCAACGCAGAAGTGATGCTCTCGGTGCCAGAGCAGGGCTTTTATAGGCGCAGCTGCCCACGTGTTGCTTCGTCTGCTCGATGGCCTTCTGAAGGTATGCGTCACGTTGACTCGCAGAAAGTTTGTAAACAAGTAATGGAGTAGGCTCACAAACATAATTCAGTTCAATTATTCGTCCCCAGGGAGTAACGTTCGCCACCAGACTCACTTTACAAACCGCAATCAGGGGAGATGGGCGACGCGCTCGGTCCACTTTCTGCGTCGATGAGAGGTCTCTTAAAGTCCAGAAAAAGAGAATTCACAACTCAGACAAGTGAGAAACTTTTCAATTAGCATTGACTTTAAAAGGGCTGATCACCTCATGAACTCGAATGGTATTCCTTTATGCCACATTGTTACAATTTATGCTTTAATTCTTTGAGACAGTTTTCAATGGGCCATAAAATGTCACAATGATCCGAATAAAATATTTTCTGCTGTGAAATATTTTCCTTTCTATGTCTCACTGGTCAAAAGTACTAGCCATAGAAAGTTATGATACGTAACATTCATGAAATTATGGAATCTTATCTTTCCATACAGAAGAATATGGAAATGTTCTCTATGAAAAATTTCGTGAGATTAAAAAATTACTGAATTCAACTGACAAACTTCTTTAAAACGTTTTTCTAAGCATTCTCGGTGGAACACCAGTCAATAGTCGCGTCACCTTACACTAGCAATAATTTCATTCATTTGTTATTTTCCGAAGAATCGCACAAAGTATCTTTAAGCGATTGGTGTGGCCTATGTCAAATAATAAAAGAGCTAGAGTACAAAGTGAAATTTCTTTAAATGTATGGGTCTAAATTCCACAACAATAGCAACAGTCATTACGTTGTCTATACATAGCTTTATAATAAAAATGAATTCTGCGATTCACCTTATGTCAATTCTTTTAGATAGCCACATGCCTCTCATGAAAAAATAGTCACGGAATTTTTGTCATGCATCATGCGAACGCGACCACACTTTTTCGACAAGAGCCACGTGACCCTTCGCTATAAGGTACACGGGGAAATCCAAGTTAGATCCCAACTCTGTTGCCCCAAATTCAAGTAATGAGTAGGCAGTGTGATGCTCATCCTCTTTTGATCTCACTCGACGTTTGCGAATGTGAACTCGGAAGCCTTATTTTTTTCTCTGGGTCTAAAGAGTAATGCTAATTAACGTGGTAATTTGACGTTCACGGCGGGTGGTTTATCTGTTGCACAGCAAACATCTTTGCTCTAGAGGAGAGAAAAGTTGAACGTATCAATTTTCAAAATGAATTAAGTTGGTATTAAACCAGTGATAAAAAATTTGAGTAATTTTTTCATTCAAAATACTTGCTGAGATTTCAATGTTATTAATGCACCTAATCTGAATAGCCTGTTATCATATTTTTAAATTTGACTTTGTTTGTTTTGGATAATGTATAAATAGTACGATGGTAGATACATCTTGAAACAGTTATTTTAGTCTAGCTGCAAATACTCGGAGTAAACATTACTTTTTAAATCTACCACACCTCCTTTGGGAAACATTTTGAGCAACTCTTTATCGTTTAGTCAAAGACTAAGACCATAACTCTCACAATGATTGTTGAGTGAGCTGCACTTCAGACTAGTGAGTTTACGAACTCTGTGACGATGATAAAAATATTTAGTACTGAAAGGAACGATTGTCTGCAAGACAATTGTAGCTGAAAATCAATGCTCCCATACCATCAATCAGAAGGTAAATTTGATTTTCATAGATCAAGAATTTTTATCCGTCTGATAGAGCTTCAAAAGTTATCCAATGATTTTGGTGGGAAATACAGAATATTAAATTTTCTTATAACATAAATATGAAAGAGTTACATTTCCAGTTCATTAATAGAGTCAATGGTAAAGATACGCTGGTCCTGAAGATCTCATAAGGTTCATCGTCACAGACAAACTGAAGAATAAAAAATTTCTGAATGCATTTTTACTCCGTGGATGTTCAATGTATATTTACTTATTAGTTGTATCGTTTTTAACATCCCTGGACTGTTTTCATAATATTATAAATTCGCAGTTCGTAGATCTATACCATCTTTTCAACTTTACGCCTTCTAAGTTATTGAACACAAACCGTTTAATTCAACCTGTTAGACACAACTTGAATATCTTTGGTGTGTGTTTTGGCTGACGCTGTTGCACGTCTTTTAAGGATTCTTGCCCAAAGTTTGCTGGAAAAAAAGCAAGCAGCCCTTTTATTTGACGATGACCACCGCATGCGATCACGAGTCTGCTAACCAGACCCACCCATGCGGGAGAATTAAATTACGTAGTAAATCCATATTCCGATGATCGCCTCCATCGAACTCGAGAGAAGCATGTACTGCTCAGTCAATTTACAAAAGAAAGGCTCTTCTTTTCGATATTTTCATTCTTTCTGTTTTTTTTTTGTCTCATGAATGTTCGGCCATATTGTTGCCACTTCCACCTGTCCTTCACCTCTACAGAACGTAGAGGGAAAATTCCTAAAAATTTGAACTTACGTAAGTAAGATTGAAGTTTTCAACACAAAGTGCTCACGAAATTTATTGAGTTTTGAAGTTCTAGTTCCGCCTTACAGGACACAGAGCATGTGTCTGAAAATATAGATTTTTCTCAATCGAAGGCTTATACGAAAAGTTGACCTCCAGCGATCCATTATTCAGTTCACTCTGCATTCTTCACCGGAAAGGAACATGAAACTAACGTCGTTGAGAGGACTTGTGGCGCAGGCTCCAAAAACTTGAGGCGGTAATAGGAAAGCGTCCAGTCGGCCTGGATGTCTGTCTCAGCACACCGCTTCAAATTCAGGAAAAGAAAAATATATCAATCTATCGAACTGAGTATCAGGGTGCTTAGTTTGCATGGTGGTTGCTGCTACTACATTGCTGCACTTTTATGTAGACTACAGAGCTGGTGGCACACGTTATTTTGAGAAACCTCACTAGAACATTTTATTATTAATTGGGAATGTAATGTCACTGTAATCTTATCCTAAGGCGAGGCAGTTTCTCGAAAGTTTTTATTACTTGCCTCACATTAGGGTAGGAAAATTTGTTATGAAAGGGTTTCATAGAGAATTTTAATTAAAAATTTTTCTAGCGTGAAGTCTAGACAAATAGGCTAATGATGTCAATTTTGAAGGCTGTCGTCTAAAACTATTCGAGGAGGCTTAACAGTGAGGCCGCGCGGGAGATGCGTAAAGAACCAGTCAAAGTCTGAAGATAGTGTCGGCAGACACCTAAATATTGACATCGAACGCTAACTTTGCTCTTAGTTCTGGAGTTCGGTCCGGAATTGAGAGCAAAGTAAGCATTCTTCGGGAAGAAAACAATTCAATAAAAATTAGGAGTTCTGAGAGCTGAGATGTTAAGTGAGTCGCTATCGATAAAAAGGCTCAGTTTTCTCAATCGTAAGTTGAAGTACTGACCTCTAAAATTTTTCAAAACATTACATCAACTTTACACAAAGTTTTGACTTTTGTCTATAATTTATTCAAAATGCAGCTATTTCGTTCGCTCCAGATGTAAGTTATGAGAGAGGAATGCAGCCGCGTGCAGCTCTCTGGTTGACTTTCAGTTTCCAAATCAATAAGCAACTTGTTAGCTGCTCCTCAAACTGGTTTACGCTCATTTTTGCCGAACCTTTTTCTGCCTGGTAGGAATTATATAAATCAAGAAGGACGTTCGCTTTGCTTTTGAGAAGGGAAAAATGGATTCGGGAAGGGTAACGAACAAACTAACAACAGAGCAGGATAAACATCATTTGCGAAAATTGCCTCGTAAATCAGTTAACATTTCCATCGCTGCCTCAAAACTATTTCCATTCGTTTTTGTAGCAATATCTTCATTTTTCGATGCTTGAAAAAAAAAATCAAGTTGAACTGTTCGGTTCGAGTCCCGATGAAGCCGATCACAAACTACAGGGCCAGGAAATATGATCTGACACATTGCAGGTTTTTACAACAAATGTAACAGATCATTTTGTCTGACCCTGTAATTATTCTCCTATATTTTACTCAGAAGAGCCTTGCTCTCTCACGTTCAAGATTTTTACAAAGAATGTGTTGCTCACAAGTGTTTTGCTCTTTCACATTTTATCCCACTCATTAATATGTTGCTCACAAGTGGGTAGTTCACAACAGCGTATGTCTAAATACTTTTAAAAGAATCCCCATACTTTACTTAGGGCGTACAACAGTCTCGAAATCCATTGAATTTTAGAAATTTTTTATGAATTCTTCAGTCAATGGGCCTTGTGGCTAATAAAAATTACATACAAATAAAAAGATGCAGCGAATTCACACGTTTTCCGTTCAGTTACTTGGAGAGCACTGATAAAAATTAGCAGCGCTGATGTACTCTCCGGCAGTTTCTTCAGGGTGATCGATGACCATCTTATCCTTTTCAGGCATATCATTGTTACTGTTTATCGTGACGCACATGTGGACAAATTATCCAAGGGGCTTTTGAACATGCGGCCATAAAGCAGCTACTGAGACCCACGCACAAGCAGAACATTAGTGCTGCATCAAAGGCCGTAATGACGAGATTGCGTCGCCCAGAGGCCCATAACATTCCAGCAAAAGGATGCTCGTCAGTTTGCTATGCAATACTAGACTCCCGATGTATTACGGTGTTAACGACATACAGGGCGGCCATCTCGGGCCCAATTGGCGTACGTGGGAACTACACCGACACCGCTGGATGTTCTCGTGGATTCATATGGCAATCCATGGCCTGAAATTGTGTGTTAGAAATAAGTTAGGTAAACAAGAATAGGCTGTTGTAGTTCTTCCTTTTTGTACGATGGAGCGAATATTGTACAGACAAGATTCACGCCTACGTTCCTTCACGGGTACTGGAATTGGGTTCATAAAAAGTTGTTGAAATTACACGCATGTAAACGTAGTGGAATCATGTTTATAAAAGGATAACGGAATCCCCTTCATAAAAAGTGATTTGAAAATCCTGCCCATAGCAGAGTAATATGGCATGACTCACATCTAAAACAACACATATGATATAGAAGGTGTAAACCATGGATCAATTTTACCCAAAGAAAATTAGAAACAAAATAACCGTTAATTATCTTATTGTAGTGATAAAGAAACTAGAGAACACGTACTATATATTCATTAACAAGAAATGTGTTAGTGAACTTTATATTTCCACCTGCATGGTACCGCATTATCATGACCTGTCGCACTCCATTGAAAACTGGCGCAGTTGCGACGTAACTCAATTCTTTACAGCAATGGTAGTTTTCTAGCTCTTTACGGCAGTTTGCAATAGATTTTCTCTATAGACCAAAAATTGGCTAGTAACTATCTGCAAATCTCGGCAGTAAAGCCCTGAAGAGGACCTAACTACTGCGCCTCTGCGTTGCCACTGCGCTGATGGTCAGTGAACTCTGCGAATTTAGCTGCCCTAATTTTTAATAGGGTATTTTCATTAACTACAAAGTAAATGTAAGCTGTGAAGTCAGTATAAATTGTCCAGCTGTTGTCAATTTCTTTGTCATTTCCAGTTGTGAATTCATCTTTCATAGTTTAATCATTGTCAACTAATCAATTTTTGTCAACTGTTAACCATTGTCAATTGATTAATCTTTGTCGACTGATTAATAATTGCCAACTGATTGATAGTTATCGAGTGATTAATCATTGTCAATTTATTAATAATTTCCAACTGATTAATTAATAACGAATGATAAATCGTTGTCAATAGATTAATCAATATCGACTGGCTAATCAATATCAACTGATTAATTATTACCAACTGATCAGTCATTACCAACTGATTAATTTTAGTCAACTGTTAAATTACTCTCAGAGTATCTTTAAGCAGCCCTGGTAAAATATTGGTCTGATTTTGATGGATTCATTGAAATGTCTTATTTTCGTTTCAGTTGTAAAAAAAACACAAATAATCCCTGTTCACGGCGCAAAACACCAAAAGTATAGAAATAGCTCTGTAACGAATTTTAGAGAATGATTTATATACGCTCTCGTTGACTTGCAACGTACTAATTTTAAGCAACATTGATAGAAAATTGATAATAATAGGTTTTCAAACTTGAGTTGAGATATAAACTCTGCCTAGTCATAATAAGCTCCCTGGAGAAAAAAATAGACACGTACTACTAATATGGTGTAGGATCACCACAAATACGAATAACGGAGGCAATTCTTTTTTCTATTGAGTCTACAAGTGTCCACTGTACACCTGGTAATTTTAAATCACTCTTGCATCAACTGATCTCGCAATGCGGCCGCAGCACGTGGACGATCCTCTCAACGTCTAAAATGTCGTTCTATGCAGCTCTACAAATTTTATATTGGGTTTATGTCTGTAGATTTAGCTGGCAAACCCAAATGTTTGGCATACCCTGAATGCCTGTCATGTCACTTAATGGTAGTTCTAAAATTTTATATTTTATATTACAAATTTTATATTGGGTTCATGTCTGTAGATTTAGCTGGCAAATCCAAA